>VMDO01002939.1:61282-154759 GCA_007922755.1 Pedetes capensis | reverse complement strand
CCCAGCTATAACACTATTGGGAATTTACCCAAAGGGAGATGGGTCATCATACCACAGAGACACCTGCATCTCCATGTTCAATGCAGCGCTTTTCACAATAGCAAAGATATGGAATCAACCAAAGTGCCCTTCAACAAAAGAATGGATAAAAAAACTATGGTATATATACACAATGGAATACTATTCAGCAATCAAGAAAAATGAAATAGGGTCATTTGCAGCAAAATGGATGGAATTAGAGAAAATTATTTTAAGTGAACGAACACGAGCTCAGAAAGAGAAACAACACATGTTCTCACTCATATGAGGGAGCTGACTCAAAATTACAAGAAGGAAAAATCCTACTCTAAGGTCAGATCATAATAAAAGGGGGGGAGGGAAGATAAGAATGAGGTCAATATAAATGGACTAGAAATCGCATGTAATTGTTCTAACAAGATAGAAACAAACACCACTACAGGAAAAATTTCTATCTTAAACAGAAATGGAACCCAAGGACATATAGAAAAATACTACATAGTAAACGATAGAGAAGACTTGGATAGGAAACTTAGATGGGAAGGGGGGAGGGGGAAAACATAGAGGAGGGTAAGGGGTAACCTATATGAATAATGTTTATCAAATTGCATATATGAAAATTGTCACAATGAAAAGCATGTCAAAATGAATCACATTATGATGTACATTAAAAATTTGTAATAAAAAAAAGTTAAGCTAAAGCTTGTGTGCTTGGAAATACCAGATGCTGTGATTATTCTTGGATGCCCTGTGAATTATTTTAGGGAAATTAAAGGAAGAAATGGGCTGGGATTTAGCTCAGTTGGTAGAGCACCACTCTGCAGTCTCTGAGGTCCTGGGTTCGATTCCCAGCACTGCAAAAATGGGAGAAGGACCTGGCAACCCACTCCCGAAAGAGTCAGCCATTGAAAACCCTGTGAGGGTTGCTACAAGTCAGACACGACCCAACAGCACCTAACAACAACAACAAAGGAAGAAGTGGACCTCTACCTCTGCCCACCTGGATCATACTTTTTAAGAACACTCTCTGGACTTCCTGGGCTTTGCAAATTATTGAAATCTTCCTCAGGGGGAGGCAGAAGAACTCTGACATTTTGCAGCTGGGTCCACCTCCGGGAATGAGACCTCATTAAAGCTAAGAATACGGAAGATGTCATTTGATATATATAAAATGGAACCCTATGCTGGCATAATCATAATTATATTTAATTTTTATGAGCACTTTTTGCAGATATAAGTCATTTATTTTCATTAGCTCATGTAATCCTTACACCCACCCTCTAATGTGAGAGCTGTTACATTTGCCAACTCACAGATGAAGAAAGCCAGGGTTACATGGGGCTTATTAGTGGCCCCCTGTCATGCAGCTGCTAAGTGGCTGAGCCAAGTTCTGGATCTAGCCACTCTGTGTGTAGGGTCTATCCCATTAGCCTCCTCTGACCTCTTGATCTAGCTTTTCAGCATGTACCCTTCACACAAAAGTTCTCACTCTCCTATGTGAAGCCCGTGGTCTTGTGGATGGCTGATTGGACTTCATAAGAAACAGAGTGTCAGATGGAGTCAGAGGAAAGAGCACAGGCTTCCCTAGTCAGCTCTACCTGGGCCTGTGCGATCTTGAATTCAAAACCTCTCCAAGATGTCCTTCAACACCATGGATAGAGCCCGAGACCCCTTTCTTTATTCTTTGTTTTGTCCCCAACCTACAAGGCTATGTGAAGGCACATAAACAGTTAAACTTATTTCCCCCTAAATCCTTTAATTATTGTAAAAATAGAAATTACTCAAACAAGGTTATCCAACTCAATAACCATGAATAATGCACATTCATGCACAGGCAAAAGCAAGAAGATTGGGGTGCCGATTAGGCCAACCATGAACAAAGAACCCAGAGCTAGAAGCAAATGGCATAATATATCTTAGGAGTTTCACACATATAAAAATAAGCACAGAATTTCTATTTTCTGGCTCAGAGGCTCTACAATGCAGTCTTTACACAAAATAATTGGGTTTTGATGATCAAGAGTCCCAGATACCAGTATTTCTTTTTGTGAAGGGGAGAGAACAACAATGCAATGGTCAAGAGTGGAGGATCCCCCTTCTCTTGTCAAATATCCTGCATCAGATAGACCTAGCCTCCACCTGGTCACTCACCAGCTCTGTGATTTTGGATGCAGTCCAGCCTCCCTCAAGAGGCTTAAGAGACTGATGCTCATAAATGGAATAGCCTGGAACATATTGTTGTTAGATGCTGTTGAGTCAGGTCTGACTCATAGTGACCCGACGTTCAGCAGAATGAAACACTCCCCAACACTGTGCCATGCACGACACTATTTCAGTGCTTATCTGCTATTCACGGCATATTGTCTAGGGACTGTATCAGAAGTGGGTTGCCAGGTCTTTCTCCCATTTTTGCAATGCTGGGTATTGAACCTAGGGTGCCAGAGCATGCAGAGCAGCACTTTACCAACTGAACTAAACCCTGGAACATATTAAGAGGCCAATCAAGGACTGATGTCATGATTTTCCCCCCACTATACGGTACTTTCTTTATAGACAAAGGCATTTACCCATCTACTTAAAATCACCAGCACTGGTGATAAATTCTGCATGGATGCTATTGCTACCACCCTCATCTGTTGTTTTCAGAGAGAATCAGAAAATCAAAAGTGTGACTGTTATTCCTTGCTATGCTGTATGTTCCACTTGTTTTAGTTTACCTGTGTTCCGAAAATGCCCTAAACTGGGGAGCTTATAAACAACAGAAGTTTATTTTTCACTCTTCTGGAGAATGGAAGTCCAAGATCCAGGTGTGGGAAGATTCAGTGTCTGGTGAGACCACTCTCTAGTTATAGAGGGTCCCTTCCTCCTGTGTCTACACATAATGGAAGGGGCGAGGGGGTCACTCTGTGGCCTCTTTCATAAGGCACTGACTCTGCTCATAACGTCTTCATACTCACAAATGATCACCCCCAAATAGCACGCCTCCTAATACTCTCACTATAGGGATGCTGCTATTAGGACCTGATGTAGATAAATATCTTATGGTTTCTGGACCTCTCTTGTGGTCACTCCTCTGGAAGGGAGACACCAGGCAGAAAATGCCCACGTGGCAGAGCTCCCAATCTGCCTCAGCAGCCTAGTTCTACCTCCAAGAACTCTTCTCATCTTATAGCTTCAAAGGCAACCTGCTTCCGCCAGGCCCCGAGGAAACCTGGCTCAGGTGAGAAGGGGCCATTCTTCTGTGATTTCAAGGCAGAGCTCCTGGTGACATAATCAGCCCTAGGTAGGGGCTGATACTGCCCTGCCCAGGAGGCAGCAGCACTGCATTCTTCAGCTATGAGCACCTGCACTCCCATGGCATCGGTGACAAACATATGAACTCTTCTGGCTTTTTCTTTTCTTTGAATGATAGCTGGTGTCAGGTAAAATGGCAGTTTTAGGGGCTCTTTCTTTCCATTTCCCTTTAGGCTACCAATGTAAGGATTTCCTTTTCAGAAGAGGGCCCACATTTTCCAGATCTACGGCATTTGTGCTGGCTAGGCTGGAGGGGTCTGGGATTTAGTTCAGTTGGTAGAGCACTGCGCTGCAGTCTCTGAGGTCCCAAGTTCAATTCCCAGCACCACAAAAAAAAATGGGAGAAGGGCCTGGCAATCCACACCCAAGGCAATCCCGAAACAGTCAGCCATTGAAAACCCTATGAGCGTCGCTATGAGTCGGATACCGACTCGATGGCACCTAACAATAACAACAAGGCTGGAGGGAAAGGGGGTGCAAACTTCAGAGCTGGGGAGAGGCCTCCCACAACTCCTGTAGTCCTCCACTGGTTCAGTCCTGATGCTGCCACCTGCTCTGTCCCTCGTCACCCCCTTCCCTTTGAGCCTCCTGACTCTCCCCCACCTTCCCCTGGGCTCCCCACTCTCAGACCCACCTGGCACCCAAAGTCTGCACATCCTCAGCATAGCTGACCATGCACAGCCCCTCCCTGGCTCCCTACCACTGCACACAAAGCCCGAAAGTGTTTGGATATGGGATGTCCTGCATGGCTGCTTTCAAATCACTTCCTCGGGCCAATCCCCTAACCCCTCAGAGTGCCATTAAGTGCCATCTGCTCTAAGCACTGTGGACCACCCTCACCTGAGGAAAACCCTCCCTGCATCCCAAACTAGTGCCTTTCACCCTGCCAGGAGCCCAAAGTCTCCCTTCCCTGGGTGCCACTGAGGTGCCACTTTTCTAACAGACTATTCCACACACTCCCAACACCTGTGGCCGTGCTGTTTACCTTTCCCAACAACCGTTCCCAGACTCCAGCGGCTGTCTTGCTGCTGAGGCTGCGCACACCTCAATCACCAAGTTAGGAGGACGCACTGAGGCCAGGGCTACAGCCCAGGGGCCCTCTTCTCCCCACTCAAATTCTTGCCAAGCAGAAGGATCTCAGCACACACCTCCCACAAATCCATGTCCCCCATCCTGTGTCTTGGAGGAACCATAACAAAGGAAGGTTCTTACCTTTTCCCCCTTTTCTCCTTGGACAAACGGTCCTCTGCCCTGGAGGAAGGAAAGCAGAAGGTACAGGTTTACTGCAAAGCATCTCTGTGCTGTGGCATCTCCCCAGCACTGAAAGGACTGGAGGCTTCTCATTACCCAGGACCAATAAAAGGATACATCAATGTTAGTTACTGAATCTGAGTTCTCATGAATGTGATCTCATTTAACTTTTTCAGAAATTCACCATTATAGGCACTAATCTGTTTCCATGAAGGTTTATCGGGGTATAATTTGAAAGCCATGTAATTCACCTAACAACAAACTTCAATAATTTTTAGTGTATTTGTAGAGTTGTGCAACAATCTCCACAGTCACCTTTAGAACATTTCCATCACGTCAAAGAGCCCATGTCCATTAGCAGTGGATCCCCATCCCCCTACCTCAGCCGTAGGCAAACACTAATCTATTTTCTGCACCTACAGATTTGCCACGGGGCTGGGGTTTAGCTCAGTTTGGTAGACTCCTGTTCTGCACTGAGAACACAGGTTCAAGCCCCTGCACCACAAAAATGGGGGAAGGATGTGGCATTCCACTCCTGAAGCAATCCCAAAACAATCAGCTATTGAAAACCCTATGAGGGTCACTAGGAGTGGGACTTGACTCCACAGCACCTGACAACCACCACCTAGACTTGCCTCTCGTTGTTGTTGTTGTTGTTGTTAGGTGCCATGGAGTTGCGTCCGACTCATAGCGACCCTCATAGGGTTTTCAGTGGCTGATTGTTTCAGGACTGCCTTGGGAGTGGGTTGCCACGTCCTTCTCCCATTTTTGCGGTGCTGGGAATTGAACTTGGGACCTCAGAGACTGCAGAGCAGCGCTCTACCAACTGAGCTAAATCCCAGCCCTTGCGTCTTCTAGCCATTATATATAAACCAGAAGCATGCACTATGTGGCCTGGCCTGACCACCTTCCTGCCCTTAGCAAAGCCTTTTCAAGACTCATCCACATTGCTCCACATGTCACCATTTCATGTGGATGATATGACAACGAACAGAGTGAGCACATTTTATCTATCCATTCTTCACATGATAGCCGTTGGGCTGGTTCTACTTTTGGCTACTACCACTAAGAGTGCCATGAACATTTGTGTGAGGTTTTGGGGTGAACGTGTGCCTGGATTGCTTTTGGTATACACCTACAGCTGAAATGAACTGCGAGGTCATACAGTCACTCCGTGTTTAAACTCTGGAATATCATAAGATGGTTTTCCCCAAAAGCTACACCATAGGGTGTTCCCGGTCCCAGGAAAGTCTTTCTGCCCCCAGTCATCTTATTGGTAATTTTGTGGTGTACAAGTTAATGGGTTTATTACCATGTTTCCATACATGCATATCATCTTACACTGCTCATGTTCACCTCCCCCCACACTCTCATGTGACCTCTCCCCCAACCCCATCTTCCCCACCAATAGCCCCTTTCTACCTGCATGTCTTGTTTGTTTGTGTGTGTGTGTGTGTGTGTGTGTGTGTATTTTTCCATAAGAGCAAATCATATACTATTTCCTTTACTTTCTCCCACTACCCTTTCTTCTTGCCCTCTCCTCCTTCTCTTCAGCCCATTCTCTTTCCTCACATAGGTCCCTTCTACTTGCATGACCTATATATTTTAATATTGAATATATATTAAAGTCTAACATCCACATATGAGAGAAAACATGCAAAGTTTTTCTTTTTGGGTCTGGCTTATTTCACATAAAATGGTAATTTTTAGTTCCATCCGTTTTTCAGCAAAAGCCATAATTTTGTCCATCTTTATGGCTGAATGAAACTCCATGATGGATAGACATCACAATTTCCTTATCCACTCATCTGTTGATGGACAACTGCTTTGAGTCCTCATCTTGGCTACTGTGACGAGTGGCACTGTAACATGGATGAGCAGGTATCGCTATGGTACATTGATTTACATTCCTTTGGGTATATACCCCAAAGTGGTATTGCTGGGCCATATGGTAGTTCTTTATTTAGATTTTTAAAGAAGCTAATTGGATAGAAGCCTGCAGCCATAGCCCTGAGATCTGATCCCTTCAGATCTCAGAAGCTAAGCAGGGTTGGGCCTGGTTAGTCCTTAGATGGGAGACCTCCTGGGAACACCAAGTGCTGCAGGCTTGGGAGAAGAACCCAGCAAACCACTCCCAAAAATCAATCCACCATTGAAAACCCTATGAATAGCAGAGAAGCACTGACAATACTGTTTCCCCTGTTGTATGTAGGGTCGCTATGAGTCGGATACCGACTCAACAGCACCTAACAACAACAACAGCAACAATGGGGTAAAAGGCTTTCAGAGGGAGTAAGAGACCTGTCCAAGGTCACACAGAAAACAGAAGCTGGTGCAAAGGGCAATTACTGAGGTTCTTCTGAACCAAGCTTACACACTAATACTCCATGATGCTATGCGCGAGGGCAGTGGGGAGGGTGGCGCTCCACCACGCCAGGTGATCCAAGCAGCAGCAATGCCTTTACAGTGCCCCAGCACTGTTCTAAGCCCTTTACACATATTGACTCATTATTCTCATAATGCTGCTGGACAGGCTGGTTCTCATCCCTGCGTATACATGAGGAAACTGGTAACAAAACGGTACCTATCTCCATGGAAACAGACATTGTGCAGCAGAGGCTCTGCCCTGATCCATGGTAGTTTATGGATCAGGCAGAAGGGAATGAGTGGAAATTGGGTGGATTGAGGGGAAATCACTCTTGGTAGCGGCAATTGCATGTGGGATGGCCAGGGTGAAAGAGGCCACCACAAGATGACCGGCCTGGGGAGTCACAATGTCATGTGGAATGTGGAAGTACAGTATTGTGGGGATGGGGAAGGGATGAGAGGCAAGGCTACCGAGCCCCCAGGAACATGTATAGCAGGTCTGCACCATGGAGAGAGGGTGGGCTTCATCCCATGGGTGCGATGGGCTCAGTGCCGGGCACTCACCAGGCCTTCAGCCTGTAGGTGCAGATTGGCTCTACCTGGTTAGATGTAGGTTGGGGGAGCTCTGGGTCCCCACCCACCCACCCGGTCCAGACATACGGAGAAGCAGCACTGACTCACCGTGTCCCCTTTCTCTCCCTTGGGCCCAGGAGTGCCCACAAGTCCGGGGGCTCCCATGTCTCCCTAGGGGTGAAATCAGATAAGCGCTGGTTAGGCCCTGGACAGAGCTCCACAGTCCGGCTGCCCACAGCCAGTCCTGCCTGCCCAACTCCCCAGAATCAGCTAGTGTCCTGTTTCTCCATTGCACCATAAGGCCTGGGTCCTACCCGGGAACAGGGCGGACACGCCTAAGCCATCTGCCAAGTCACTCAGAGGTCTGTGTCCCAGCACCCAGCCACTGAGGCAGGGCCCATCTCAACCACCCCCTGGCCGGCGTCCATGTCAGAGCCTGGCCCTGAGCCAGAGTGAGGTAATGATGTGCTGAATGAGTTCCCAACTAGGAAAGGCAGGAGGGGGGCTGGAGACCGAACGGAGGTGGGGTGGGGTGAGGGAGAGCTGGGCTGAGGGATGGGTGCATGGAGAAAGGGAGGGAGGACGAAGAAGAGCAGGAGAAGAGAGAGGCCCAGCTGTCCCTCAGCGTCTCCACCACCACAGTCCGTCCCTCTTTAAACACCCAGACCAGGTAAAGGCTGTGTGAAAATACAGACCCCTTCCATTCCCAGACCGCAACCCTTGGGGTACAATTTACTAAGACCAAAACTTCCGGGAGAAGATGGCAATGAGGGAGGGGAAGAGGCTGCTGGGGACTGAGGGCAAAGGGCTCTAGCAGGGGAGCAATGAGGGAGGGGAAGGGGCTGCTAGTGACGAAGAAGGGCCCTAGGGGGGAGTACTTGGCTTTGTGCAATCAGTGAGTCTGCAAATTGTGTGTATAAGAACTTCACACAATTTAACCCTTGGGAGTTTCTGGCCCACATCAGTTTGCAAGGACTGACGCAGAAGCACCTGACTGGAAGGGTGAGCCCGTTGCAGCAAAGGCTTTGAGCCTGGGCTCCAGCAGTCTCGCCCTTTCTCCCTCGTACTTTCAGGCTGAGAAAGAGAGCTCTGAGCAGCTCAGAGACACAGAGTCCAAAGCCCATGCCTCTTGCTCCTATCCCAGCACCTCAGCCAGCTGGCAGGACAGCAAGCTAACCTACTGTTGTCTTCCTTACACAGAGAGCAAAGCAAGGGTCACTCGGGCTCAGAAGGACGCCTATCCCAAGCCAGTACTGACCTTAGGACCAGGGGGGCCCATGGGGCCATCAGGGCCCTTTTCACCCTGCAGGAAGAGAGAAAAAGAGAAGCGAGTGAGGCTCTATTTGAATTGTCTCTGTCACCGGTCATGATGTTCTCTGCCCCCTATGACCAAAAGCCAGTCTTGTAAGCCACACGCTGACCCGTGACTTGGAGAGCAGACGGGCTGACTGGGCCTGAGAGCCCTGTTCAAGAGCTCCTAACCCACAGGGGGACTTTGAACACAGCCTCCAGATTCAGTCCATGGTGGATAAAAGAAAGAAAGAAACAAACTCAGGCACAGAAAGACAGATACCACGTGTTCTCGCTTATACCTACCTGGAAACGGGAGAAAAAGAAAAAATAAACACCCCACATAGCAGCAAAGGACCAAGCTCCTAGTACCAGAGGCTGGGGACTGGGGTTATGGGGAGACATTGGTCAAAAGGAACATGGTTTTAGTTAGACGGGGAAATAAATGACAAGTGTTTGTGGTGATGGATATATTAATTAGCTTGATCCATTCATTCTACATCATATATACATTATAGCTTCAGGTTGTATCTCATAAATATATACATATATATGTGATTATAACTTTTCAATATCCAATATAAACAAAACAAAATGCTTTCCCTGGGCTGTTTTCTGCCTGAATATGTCATCCTTTGAATTAAAAAGAAAATTATTATGTTCTCATGCTATTGTTTCATGTAATTATTATTCACTAAAATTCAAAGCATCTGCAGCCGTAGTCCTGTGGCATCTGATCCCATCAGATTTCGAAAGCTAAGCAGAGCTGAGTCTGGTTACTACTTGGATGGGAGACCACCTGGGAACACCAGGTACTGTAGGCACCTGACACCCGCTCCCAAAAATCAATCTGCCATTGAAAACCCTATGAAGAGCAGAGAAGCACTGACAATAGTGTTTTACCTGCTGGACATAGGGTTGCTATGAGTTGGACACTGACTCAATGGCACCTAACAACAACAGCAAAATTCAAAGCACAATAAATCTATAATCAATTTTTAAATGTAAACCAAGTTTAATTTTAAAAATGTGCAGAGGTCTTATTACTGGATTTAAAAATGAGATCTGTAAGTTGTGGCTACCTGTAAATATTGCCATACCAAAAATAAACACAATGTGATCGCCATCACTTTGCACGTGTGAGCATCCCCGCACTGATGCACAGAGGCGTTGCACACACACACACTCTCATGGTCCCACCACCGGCAACAAGCCACACCCCGGTACAGTTACACGCTTGACTTCTGCAGGAACATGGATTTGAAATGTGTTCATAAGAGCTGGGCACGGTGGTGCACGCCTGTCATCCCAGTGGCTCGGGAGGCAGAGGCAGGAGGATCGCAAGTTCAAGACCAGAAGCAGTCTGCAAAACTTAGCAAGAGCCTGTCTCAAAAAGTAAAAAAATGTGCTGGGGCTGCAGCTCAGTGGTCCAGCACTTGCAGAGCATGCAGGCGCGAGGCCCTGGGTTCAACCCCCAGTATCAGAAAAAGAAAAGAAAAGAAAAGAAATGAAAAACGTTCACAGATGCCCTTTGCCCATGAAATGAGGATATGTCGATGTGTGTCTGAGCTTCCACAGTGTCCAGCAGAGTGCCTTGGACACCATTCACACTCTCCACAATCTCTACTCATAGGGAGCAGGCACCCCAAAGCCATCCTGCTGGCCTCGTCAAACAATGGCAGTGTTCTGTAGACTAAAGAGTGGAAGCTGTAAACCGCGAGAAACAAAGTCCGCCTGTGGCCAGAGTACGGCCTTCTAGGTGAGGCCTCGGGGTCAGCAGGTGGAGGAGGCAGAGGCCACACCTGCTTCACAGTGGGTGTGAAGCTCCTCTGTGTGCCCTTTATGGTGGGGTAGGGGGCACAGGCTACCTTCCTGCCTACTTCCCTGGGAGACTGTAAGGTCCCTGGGGGGAGCCAGGTCTCTGGGCAACACAGTAGACTGCAGGACTTTGTGTGTGTGTGTGTGTGTGTGTGTGTGTGTGTGTGTGTGTGTGTGTGTGGTACTGGGGGTTGAACCCAGGGTCTCGCGCCTGCATGCTCTGCAAGTGCTGGACCACTGAGCTGCACCCTCAGCCCATTTTTTTTACTTTTTGAGACAGGGTCTCACTAAGTTATGCAGACTGCCTCTGGTCTCGAACTTGCGATCCTCCTGCCTCCGCCTCCTGAGCTGCTGGGATTACAGGCGTGTGCCATCGCACCCGGCTGCTACAGGACTTTTGAGGACCTCACTGTACTTGTCCTAAACACTCCACATGCAGTTTAGCACACAGCACACAGTGGGTGCTTAATGTCTACAGTCAGAAACAAGGAATGAGGGTCAAAGAGAGGAATGGGCATTGGTGGCAGCACCCGGAGAGTGAGGCTGACACTGTATGTGATGCTTGATAACCTTGAGTGGCAGGACACTGTCCCATCCAAAGGAAAAGATGTCGCATGCTTTCATCCTTCACCCACTCTGTCCATCCACCTGCCCTTTTATACCCTGAACAACTTACCCATCAACTCAGTCACTACCTAATAGCCTTCTCTGCACCAGGCTATGTAGTAGTTGCTGAAGACACAGATGTGTAAGTGTCAGCCTCTGCCATCTGGAATTTGGGATTTTATGGGAGCAAAGACAAGGAGATGTTATCAGTCCAGCATGGCCATTGTTAAGACAGATGGAATCGCAGTGAGGAAAGTGATGCGTGCCTTGGAAAGAGCAGGTGCTGAGCAGTTATTGAATGGGTGGGAAAGAGACAGGGGTGGAGGGAGGGAAGAAGGGCCAGGGGAAGAAAGGAAGAAGGGGCGGGATCACTTAGATCATACTGTGCTGGGCAAAGATTCCTTGGTCCTGTCTTGAAAGAAGAGCAGGCCTCAGCCGGGTAAAGGAGCCAGCAGGTCGGAAAACATGTTACAGGTCAAAGATGGCGCATATGCAAATGCCCAACGGCAAGGAAGATGGCGGCCCCTCCAAGGACATAGCAGGTCTTACCTGGCCTGGCAAGTGGGAGGGGTAAGGGGGAGAAAAAGCTCCAGGCACCTGGCGGCCCAGCACAGGTCAGGCAGGGGTGGACGGAGTGGAAGGGTGTCCTCAAGCCACACCAAGGAAGTCAGTGGAGAGCCTGGGGGCTTGTGACCTGGAGAGTGGGGTGACTGGTGGGAAAGACTGGGGACCCAGACTCCCCTCCTGGGTCCCTTCCAGTGACCACAGGAGGCTTTGCTGTGGTAATAATGCCTGGCTTGGAGTAGTAATGCCTGGTAGTAATGCCCAGGGAGTAATGCCTGGCTCGGAGGGATAGCCTCGGCCTGGGCAGAGCTTCCTCTGTCCGTGTGCCCAGTGCCAGTGATCAAAATCTCCCCAAGCTCTTCCCCTTCTCATCGGGGTTCTTCTGAAGGATTTGGGTTAGGCAGCTGCTTCTGGGATTGCACTGGCAGGTGGACTCCATCCAATCACAGACCGAGGCTGACCCAAGCCGGGGCCTGAAGGAGCAGCTGCCTAGTACTGTATGCACACGCCAGCTCCTTCCTCGGCCAATCATCCCTCACCTGGGTACCAAGCTGGGGGCATCCTAACCTCACCTACAGCCCAGAATATGCCCAAGCCCAGAGCACCACGGAGGTGGATTTTGGTTGGGCCTTTGGCAAGCTGGGCCAGGATTGGACAACCCCATTTCACCAGGAGCTCCTGCGGGGCTCCTGTCTCCCCAGGGTCTGGCTCACCGCATAGAACAAAAAAGGACAAGAGGGAGGGGTGAAGGAAACAGGGGAGTTGAGGAGGGAAGCAGAGTCTGTCCGCCAGGGCGCCTTATCATTACCGAAATGCCTAAAGTGTGCCAGCCCCGGGGAATCTGCAACCATCCTTTCACCTTTGGTCTGTGTGTCCCCAGCCCTGGGCAGAGCCCCGAGTCCCTCCTGCGCGCTGGCACCAAGCCAGGAGGTAAGAACGGGGCTGCTGACCATGGAGGCCCTGTGGTACTGGTCCTGAAGAACCCCACAGACTGTCCCTGCACAGGTCTACTTTGTACCATCCCTAGGAATGTTCTTATATCCCTTCTGCTCAAATAGTGAAGAATTACTCTTGTTATCAACGGCCGCTCTTCCACAGAAAAAGGAAACAAGTCAGAGTCTCGGGAACGTGAGACATTTAATCTGCCTGCAGTGTTCACAGAAGGACCTCGATGTTTATAACTAGAAACAGACACATAGCACCTTACCCATGTATGTATGTGTCTGTATGTACACTACACACATACCTGCACATGCTATATATATGTGCATATACATGCACATATGGGAGAAGGGCCTGGCAATCCACTCCCAAGGCAATCCCGAAGCACTTAGCCATTGAAAACCCTATGACGGTTGCTATGAGTCGGATACCGACTCGATGGCATCTAACAACAACAACAACAATACATGCACATATTGTATTTATTTAGTTAGTTATTGTGTGTGTGTGAGAGAGAGAGAGAGAGAGAGAGAAAGGGAGAAAGAGAGAGAGAGAGAGAAAGAGAGAGAGAGAGAGAGAGAGAGAGGGTGGGGGGGGGAGCTGAGGCCCAGACCACAGAAACCCTGTAGTGCGACCTGTTTAACTCGGCCCCCCACACCCCATGTAAATAGTAAGTGGAACCCAAAGGTGATCACCAGGCTCCCTAGTGGACTGCATTCTGATAACCAATGCCCTCCTGACCCCAGCTGTCCACTCCTGAGCCCTGGACACACCCTCCCTCTACAGCCCTCCCCGTCTCCCCGTGGCTGCTTGGTGGAAGTCAGCTCAGCAGCCCAGACTGAATGTCAGAAGTGTGTGTGTGTGTGTGTGTGTGTGTGTGTGTGTGTGTGTGTGTGTGTGTGTGTAGACATTCAGATTATTGAGCACAGCTAGTTAAAGAAAACATGAAGAAGAGTGGGCTGAGGAGATGGTCCTACAGAACACGTTCAAACCCTCACTCTGTCCTGTTGATGACCCCATTTGATTTCATTGTGCATGAGTGGAGACAACCTGAGGAGGAGCCGGAGCAGCCCAGGGATGCGCTCACCTAAGGAAAACGTGAATGAAAGCCACGTCTAAGAATCTCCCCTCTGGTGTGCACAAAAATCAAGAAACAAAAGAGCCAAAGAACTGGCACAGTGCTCTGGGCCAAAAGCCACAGTGAGTTGGGGCCGTCCTGCCTGGCAGGCCAGGTGCATGATGGGAAACTCCTGCAGACCAGCCCTGCCTCCCTCTGCTCTGGGGCTGTGCGCTGGGCACTGAGGGTGAACTCTGCCTGGTACCTTTTCTCCAGCTGGGCAGGAGCAGTTGATGGTCTTCAGGAAGCCAATCTGTTCACTGCCAGGGCTGGGTAGCTGTGGGGGCCTGGGCGGAGGCTCCGTCACCACGGTCACCTGGCACTGGAAGGAAAGGCCAGCGGGTCATAATCTGGCTGCTCACCTGGCCAGGGCTTCGAAGAACGGAGCAGGCAAAAGAGACCCAGCAGCCTCAGCGGATGTCTGCATGTGAGGGTGGCTCACACTGACAGGGGCCCCAGGCTCTCCCCAGCCCTTGAAGCAGACAGCACCATCCAGCCCAGCCCCGACCACTTCACTGGCCGGTTCAACGGCCTGTGGGACCCACTTAACCACTTGAGCTGCAGCGTTCACCCCTGCCAGATAGGGATAAGGGTGTTTGTTTCATAAAGTTATAAGGACACAATGGGACAACTTGGGAAAAGTTATACCTTGGGGTCTTGCCCCTGGCAGGTGCTCCTGAGCCTCACCTGTCCTCTTCCTTCCTGTATTCCCTCTCTATGGTTTCCCTCCTCTTCCTCTCCTCCCTCACCCGTTCTTTCCATTCCCAGGTCCATGGACCCCAGATCCCCAGCACCCCCTATATATCTGTAAACATGAGTGCCCAGATGGGTGCAGTGAGCACTCCGTAGTCACTGTAGCTCCTGGGGACTGGGACAGTCAGGCAGCGTACATGGACTTCACCCCTGCTACATGGGCTTGATTATAATTCCCAACCTTCTACCTTTTTTTCTTTTCTTTCTTTTCTTTTCCTTTTTTTTCTTTTTCTTTCTCTCTCTTTTCTTTTTCTTTTTCTTTTTTTTTTGGTAGTTGGGGGTTGAGCCCAGGGTCTCATGTATACTTCACAAGCGCTCTACCACTGTGCTGCACCCTAGCCCACCTTTTATTTTCTGTCTTGAGACAGGGTCTCATTAACTTGTGCAGGCTGCCTCTGGCCTTAAACCTGCCATCCTCCTGCTTCTGCCTCCTGAGTCACTGGGATGACAGGTGTGTGCCACTGCGCCCAGCTTCAACCTCCAACCTTCAAGCAAACCTGGAGCTACGATTTGGTAGAAACTCTGGGGAGGGACGGGACTGAAAGGGCAGGTGGTGAGGCCCAGGTGGGGGGCAGATGCTGCAGAAGGGGCCAACTCTGGTCTCCACGGCCATCTGTGTCCTGACCTCACCTTTTGCTGCCCAGGGCACTGCAGCCTCCCCCGTGTCTAAGCACTGGGAGCCCAGAGGGTCTGTCCCTCCTCAGGGCACCCTCCAGCCCCTGCCTCCCATGCTCCCCAAAGCTGGGCCTCATCACCCGGCCCGCAGCTTTGAGGTGATGCTGACTGAGGCCCAGAGCACAGAAGCCCCCTGGGACGACCTGCTTGACTCGGCTCCCATGCTCTGTGTGAGCAGGAAGTGGAACCCAAACGTGATCACCGGGCTCCCCCATGGGTCACATGCTGATGGCAATGCCCTCCTGACCCCAGCTGCTCGCTCCTGAGCCCCGGCCCCCCCTCCCCATGCACCCCCACATATCCCTTCCCCACTCCGGGCGGGGCTGCTCACCGGACCAGACGGGATGTCACAGCACGTCTCCAGCTCCGCATGCCTCGAGTCGCAGTAAATCACAATCCGCTGCAGGTCAAACTGGAGAGGAACAGGGCCAGAAAGAGGGGCTTAGGGACCTCGGAACCCAGGCACCTCCATGGCATCAGAAGGGCCACTTCCTCCCCAAGTCCCGGCCACTCTGAGCCTCACCACTGGACTTCAGAGGGAGGCTGAGCACCGGCCACTGTCCGCGCACACCCACCTCCCTCCCAGGAAAGCCTACGTGCAGGGGATGCTCGGGACAGGGCAAAGCCCAGGCTTCCCTTGCTCTGCCCCAGCCACACACACGGGCACACCTGCCCCTCCCCAATCACCACTGCTGCGGATCACAGTATTGTGATGACACTCACCTCTGGAAGTTTGGGTGCCCCTATTGTCACCCTCTCTGGACATCCCCACACAGTAGTTTAAGTGAACTTCTGAAATGAAACCTGCTGCTAAGCCCACCTGTAAAGCTACCACCTATTTTTTTTTTTTGGTGGTACTGGGGGTTGAACCCAGGGCCTTGTGCTTGCTTGCTCTGCAAGTGCTGGACCACTGAGCTGCACCCCCAGCACATTTTTTTTTTTTTTTTTTTTTTTTTTACTTTTGTGAGACAGGCACTCGCTAAGTTACGCAGACTGCCTCTGGTCTCAAACTTGCGATCCTTCTGCCTCTGCCTCCCAAGCCACTGGGATTACAGGCGTGCGCCACTGCATCTGGCTGGCCACCACCTCTTAAAACCCTCAAAACCTAGGGGTCATGGGGCTCAACACACACACACACCCCAGGTTCTCTGCACATGAGCCTGTGGACAGGGCGGCTCACAATGGGTCAGCTGGTGTCCCACAGGCCGAATGGTCTGAGACAGGTAGGGACACCTGTAGAGACATCTCCTTCTAGGGAAGGAGATGCTGACAGAAGCCAATCCTTTCATAAGCTGATCTCAGAAGTACCATGCTGTGACTTTCACCATATTTGATTTATTACAATGCATGCGCACATCCACACTGTCTACAAAGGGGTCCAGGTCTTTTGAAAGCCATTCCGGCCCTGTAGGGCCTGGCTCTGTCTGGCTCCTGGCATCTGTCCCTCTCCACTCTGCATCTGCTCTCTGTAACCCCTGAGCTCACAGGACCTGTGAGGAGACGGTGCTGATCTCCCTGTGCAGCCTCTGAACCAGGTCCCTCTTCTCAGAAAGATGCAGAGCAGGGAGCAACCTTGTCGTCAGCCAGACCATGCTCAGGGACCTCCATCTGCAGCTGTTTGTAAAACGTGTCCCCAGATTCTTTGACGATCCTCCCTTCAGAAAGTTGTTGTTGTTGTTAGGTGCTGTCAACTCATGTCCAACTCATAGCAACCCTCATAGGGTTTTCAATGGCTAGTTGTTTCAGGATTGCCTTGGGAGTAGATCGTCATGTCCTTCTCCCATTTTTTCGATGCTGGGAATCAAACTCCAGACCTCAGAGACTGCAGAGTGGTGCTCTACCCCTTCAGAAGGAGATGGAGCTTAACTCCCTCCCCATGTGTGCAGGGTGGACTGGGTTACTCGCTTCTATTGAACACACTGTGGCAACATGACTGTCACTTCTGAGATCAGGTTATAAATGTACAGGCTTCTTCTGTCTTGCTGTGTTTCCCTCCCTCTCTGCACCTCCTTTCCTCTCCCATCACTCACCCTGGGGGACATCAGCTGCCCTGTTTGAACTGCCCTGGGCACAGGCTCCTGGGCAGCAGAACTAGGGGGTCTCTGACAATCAAGCACCAGGGAACTGAGGGCGTCCCTTCGTCAGCCCACAGGAGGTTGTCAGCAGCCACCAGAGAGAGCTGACAGCTGGATCCTTCAGCCTCACTGGACATTCGAGATGACCACGGTGTTGGTCAATAGCTTGAATACAGCATCATGGAAGGTCAGGCAAGAACCACCCAGCTAAGCCACCCTCAGATTTCTGGACCACAGACTGGGAAAATCAACTTCTCTGGCTCTAATCTGCTGTGGTTGTTGTTGTTGTTGTTAGGTGCCATCGAATCATGTCCGACTCATAGAGACCCTCATAGGGTTTTCAATGGCTGACTGTTTCGGGATCACCTCGGAAGTGGGTTGCCACATACTTCTCCCATTTTTGCGGTGCTGGGAAATCAAACTCAGGACCTCAGAGACTGCAGAGCAGTGCTCTACCAACTGAGCTAAATCCCAGACCCCGCTGTTGTTAGAGGAGGGGTAATCGGTGACCCAGCTACTGAGAATTAATACACCTGCCTGCCACACCAGCACCTACACATAGCAGCCAGTAACACTGCTTTATGTGCAACTCTCTGGCACCTCCCTCTTTCCCTCCCTCGGCACTGTCTCCCAGGCCCATGCCCACCTGCCGTCTTTGTTCACTGGCCCTGCCCACATGCTGACCTCTCTCATCCTTTCCCACCAAGGTGCTGAGCCACAAGCCTGCCTGTTTCCCACATACCCTCCTCTTCTTTCCCATGCCTATGCTCTCTGCAGCCTGGACACCGTCCTGGGACACTGAGGAGCTCACTGTCCACTTTGGCCTCCCTGGTCGTGCAGGGTGAGCCTCCTCATGGCGGTGCTTCCAGCGCCAGGCCCCTCGTCATGCGGCTCACACCGAGCCAGGCTCCCCCTCACACCGAGCCAGGCTCCTCCGCAGGCCCTCGCACTCCTTCACACAGGCAAATCAACTCAGCCCCCAGGGCTTGTCCCAGGAATCACCTCCTCCAGGAAACTGCGCACAGCCCCTCCCCCACCCTCAGCTAGGTTGGACACCTCTCCTCTGGGCCACGTGTCACCTGATACTCACTTCTACTCCGGATTTGCTTAACTAGACTGAGTCACTTAGCATGAACCTTCCTTCTGCAGGAGACCCACATTCCACAAAGGCAATGCTTTCCATTCATCAAGCATAAGGGCTTCGAGGACCTGGGGTTGTCAGACAGAAGCCTTGATGCACAAGGCAGAGGAGCATCCATCACAGAGGTGCTGGCATATTCCCAGGGGAGACAGTCAGTGGCTACCGGCTCACACACACCAATAGGGACAAGCAGGCAAATTCTGCTTGACTGGCTTGGGAAGAGCAGGCTGCCATCGGGACGAACCATGTCTATGCCCTGACAATTCTGAGCCACTTAATCCATGCTTTGGGATTACACGAGTGTGTACATTTGACAGAACTCATCAGAGCACAGCTGCCCCTTGGTACCACAAGGGATCAGTTCTAGGACGTCTTGCAGATTCCAAAATCTGAGGAAGCTCCACTCCCTTAATTAATGGCTAGTTTGCCAGGTTTAGCTGAGTTGGTAGAGCGCCTTGCTGCACTCTCTGACGCCCTCAGTTCCATCCCCAGCCCTGCAGACATGGCAGTCCACTTCCAAAACAATCCTCAAAGAATCAGTCATTGAAAATGCCACACAGTGGCTATGAGGCAGACCAACTCCGTGGCACCAAACAATATGTATTTCCGGGTGTGGCGGTGCATACCTATAATCCCAGCAATTCAGAGATGGAGGCAGAAGGATCACAAGGTCGAGGCCAGAGGCAGCCTGTGTGACTAAGCAAGGCTCCGACTAAAATTAAAAGGTAAAAAAGGGGTTGGGGTGCAGCTCATTGGTAGAGCACTGGCCTCACAAGTGTAAGGCCCTGGGTTCAACCCTCCCTCTCCTCAGTATCACATAAATTGTTGTTGTTGTTGTTGTTGTTAGGTGCCGTCAAGTCGGTATCCGACTCATAGCGACCCTCATAGGGTTTTCAATGGCTGACTGTTTCGGGATTGCCTTGGGAGTGGATTGCCAGGCCCTGCTCCCATTTTTGTGGTGCTGGGAATTGAACTCGGGAACTTAGAGACTGCAGCACAGTGCTCTACCAACTGGGCTAAATCCCAGCCCCATCACATAAATAAAATGAAATAAAATAAAATGAAATGAAATAAAATAAAATAAGATAAAAAATTAAAAACAAAATAAAATAATAAAATAAAATTAAATAAAACAGCTAGTATTTGCATGTCAATCTCACACACCTCTGTGGGTACCTGTGTCCCCAGTGCTGAGCACAGGGCCTACCATACAATGTATTCAGTTTGTATATGACAAACAGTTGGTAGAATGGCTGACTGATCGAATGAATGAATGAATAAATGGTGGCAAACTTGAGCTCGAAAATGGAATTTTCTGAGTCAGGTCCTCCCCTCAGGAGCCCCTCAGGGTGACCTGCTGTGTGGCACGAGCAGGCCCAGGGCTCTCCCTGGTGGCCAGGAGGAGCAGGAGGCGCCCTGGTACTCACGTCGATGGGCACGCTGTCGTAGAGGCGCTTGCCGACCACGGTCTTGCCCTGGATGTCAATGTTCTCCCTCTCCTCGATGGGCAGCGTCTGCACCAGCGCGCAGTCGACGTACAGGGAGACGTTCTGGGCCTGGATGCTCAGGGCCATCTTGTGCCAGTCCCGGTCAAAGAGGTCGTTGACCCAGGGGCCTCGGAAGACCACCCTGACGGCATCCTGCATGGCGCCCACCGCGTTGTACTCCACGGCCTTGTTCTCGCCGTCCAGCCGGATGGAGACCTGGGGAGGAGGGGACCAGAAACTCCGTGACTAGCTACTAGTGCCTGACCCTTCATGGGACCAAGCAGCGGGCAGGAGAAGTGAGGGGACTTCTGGGTTAGCCCTGAGGAAGCTGAGTCGGCCCCCAGCTGTGATTCTCATTAGCTCATCTGCTGCTTCCTAGCCTCGGGGCTATCAGGCCCAGCTCTGAGCCTCGGTTTCCCCCTGGGTACAGTAGCATCAGTAACTACCTTGGCAGAGGGGGGCTCTAGACCCGGCAAGGGCCACACATTCACCTGGCAGGGGTGGGGGCTGAGCAGGCCACAGAGTGCTCGTGAGACTGTGCAAGGATCTGTGCAGAGGGACGGAGTGATAAGATCAACCAGAAATCCTAACTAGCTTCAAAGTCTCGGAAGACTCAAGCCTGGCGAAGCCCAGGGGGTCTCCCGGCCAGACGCCAGGGGCCTGTCTGCAGCCCACCTGGTAGCATGCACCGCCCCTTGTCTTGAGCGTAAAGATAAAGCTCCTATGGAATGAGATCCCTGGCCAGCAGACACCTTATCTATCAGGGTCACAGGAGGACCCCACCTTTGCTACAATGAGGTCCCTGGGTGGCAGAGGCCTTGTCTACCAGAGTCACTAGAGGACCCCACCCTTTGTTAGAATGGGCTCCCTGGGTGGCAGAGGCCTAGCCTATCAGGGTCACTGGATGACCCCACCCTTCGCACAAGGCAAAGTCTGGAGGAAGTTGCCCTTGGGCCTCGTGAGGGTGAATGAATGAGTACACACCTTCTCATCCACACCTCACTTCATCTCCTCCTCCACACTCACTGAATACCCGGTGGGTGACAGGCCAGGCACAGGCTGGGTGCTGGTAATGCCACCACGCAGGAGGTACAGGTGCTTTATGGTGCACAGACACGGCAGCCCTTCACTCCAGATTCACCAAGTGAACGAATGAACGAGCGCATTCTCGGGCCCCTTCTGGGCTCACTCTCCATCTTCCTGGCCTGATCTTCCCAGTCTGACCTTCACTGGCTTCTTCCGCCTGCTTTCTGTGCCCTTTGGCTTCAAGCTCAGTTTAGCCGACCGGAATGGCGAGCCAAGAGCAGGAAGAGGAAGAAGTTGGGCGTTTGTCGCTCCCACCCCTTCCGGCTTCCTGGCTTCCACAGTGGCTCTGTGTCTCCACATGACGTGGCTCCCTGGGAACCTCCTTCCTCCCGGCTCCAGAGCTCACCATCTCGACACACGTCCCCGGCCCACGGCCATCCCGCCCAGGTGGCAGCTTCCTGCTGTTGCTCATCCAGGGCATCCACGGTTTTCCTTGCAGGTTTCCTAAGTCCTTACGCCTTTGACCACATCCTCTCCCTTAACCCTAGTCACTCCGGATGCTCATCAAAGCCAATGGGCTACCTGGTGCCTGACCACTCCAAACCAATAAGCACTTTTGGGTTGTATGACCTAGGACACATCATTTAACCTGTCTATACTGCTTTCTTATACTGCTGTTGACCCATTTTGCATGTCAATCCCGCACGCATTTGTGGGTACCTGTGTCCCCAGTGCTGAGCACAGGGCCTGCCACACAATGTGTATTCAGTTTGTATATGACGAACAGTTGGTAGAATGGCTGACTGACTGACTGACTGAATGAATGGTGGCAAACTTGAGCTCCAAAATGGAGTTTTCTGAGTCAGGTCCTCCCCTCAGAGAGTCCCTCAGGGTGACGTGCTGCACGGTACATACAGGTAAAACGGGCCAACAGCAGTGCCTCCAGCACCAACCTACCATGAAGATGAGGTGAATAATATATATGTAAACAATTTGTCTGTCAGCGTGTTGTTCTGTGGGGGCTTGGGTGTTGCTGTGATGCGATGCCATCAGTATTTCAGATATTGTCAGAGCCACCCATGGTGGACAGGGTTCAGCTGAGCTTACAGACTAAGACAGACTAGGAAGAGGGACCTGGCAACCCACTCCCGAAACAATGGGCCATGGAAAACATTATGAATAGCAGAGAAGCACTGGCAAATATAGCGACAGGAAATGAGCCCCCTAGGCTGGAAGACATTCAAGAAACAAATGGGGAAGAGTTGCCTCCTCAAAGGAGAGTCGACCTCAATGACAGGAATGGAGTAAAGCCCTTGGGACCTCTTTTTGCTGATGTGGCAGGACCCAGAATGAAAAGAAATATAGTGGTTGCAACAATGAATCAAATGTAAAAAGACTGTGGGCATGGCACTGTGGCTGAGTGTTTCCTTCTGTCGTACATAAGGCCTCCATGAGTTGGACCTGACTCCATGGCACCTAACAACAATTCATACAATGCCAAATGCTAGGTACTGTTGTAAATCTTACTTATAATAAGTTAAGCGAGTTCAAAGACATAGCTGTACTGAAGCTTTCTCTGATACCCACATTTAATTGGACCTAACCCCGTAATGTGTTCTCACATCCCAAGGTACGTTGGCTTATTTCCTTTTTTTCACAGCACTGTGTCAGTATATGAAATCTTTTTGCTCATTTATTCTGTCCACCTATTTACTATCTGCCTTCACCATCCTTTAGGTCTTTTTGTTTGCTTGTTTTTGTTTTGTTTTATTAGTTTTGGAACAGAGTCTCACTACATAGCCCAGTTGGTCTCAAAATTGTGATCCTCCTGCCTCAGCCTCCCGAGTGCTAGGATCACAGGTGTGCACGTCACACCTGGCTCTTCCCTGCCCTTTTTTAAACAGCCAGCCACCTTTTCTTCTTTCTTGCTTATCTCTGTACCTTCACTGGCTAGAACACACAGAGGCACTCAATCAATCTACGGAATGAATGAACGAAGGGACAAATGAATGGAGTCCTGGAGGTTAAAAGGCGCCCAAGTAGTGTAAAGAATCAGCCAGTGTTTCTCACGCCAACCAGCAGCTCTGGCTTCTCTTCTGGGGGTCCACCTGGCTTCAGTACAACAATGGAGGACCTCAGAATTATTTTAATTGCCTTATTTGCCTGTATGTTGAGTAGGAAAACAACATAGAATGATGGACCTCTGTCTAATAATCAAATATTTCTGCTACACATCATCCAGCCTGCAGTTAGATACCACTGCAGCTAGATACCACTGTGGCATCTGATCCTGTCAGATCTAAGAAGCTAGGCAGGGTCAGGTCTGGTTAATACTTGGACAAGAGACTGCCTGGGAAAATCAGATGCTATAGGCTTGGGAGAAGGACCCGGAAACCCACTCCTAAAAACAATTCGGCCATTGAAAACCCTATGAATAGCAGAGAAGCACTGACAATAGTGTTTCACCTGTTGGACATAGGGTTGCTATGAGTCGGACATCAACCGGACGGCACCTAACAACAACAATAATAACAACCCATCATCTAATACTTGCATGATAGTCCATGGTGCTCTGCTTCTCCAGAGAGCCTCATGGGTTTGAGGCCACCCTCACAGCTTCCTGCAGACTCAGCTCTCCTTGGATGTCTGTCTCTAACAGGAACAGGGCGAGGGAGGCACCCCAGGCCTGCCCAAGTCTGCGTCTACCCATGCTAGCAGGGTGGCCTAAGGGAAGGCACTTTGAGCTTCAGATCCATCAGCAGTTGGTTCTATTTTCAAAACCCAGCTAGAGTCTGATTAGGCCCCCCAGCCTCCCCTGGCTCCCTGGCCTGAGTCAGCACCGCCTCTCCTGGGGTTACTCACCACCCCACCGGCCCTCAGCAGTCTGCTGCTCTGAGGCCCACACACCTCCCAGAACCTCCTCCCCACGTGGCCTCCTTCCACCTCTGCAACCTCGCCTTTAAGCCATATCAGCCTCCTTCGGTTCCTGTATCGTATCTGGAATGAGTGAATGCTCCTCAGTTTCCCCAAATGACAACGCTTTCAAGGGTGGTTGTAAACACAGAATGGGTTTAAGGAGCCACACATGTGCCTGCAGATAGGTAATGACCGCAGAGATTCTGCCATGCAATTAGCTCGTCTTCTTGCCAGCCTGGACCCACTTTCCTGAGACCAGCCTGGATCTCCCCAAGGCACAGAAGTGACCATCAGTGTCTGCAGTGCAGGGCGCTCTGCTGAGGCTGCCCAGGAGAGTGACCTGCCAAGTGTCTGTTCAAACACGAGCCTCAAGTCGCTCATGGCAGACTCTGCTCTGCCCGGCTCTGCGGCATCTCCGCCCCTGGCTCCTTGTGGCAGAAGCAGAGGCAACGCAGGCCTGGTAGACACAGCATGCACCACTCTGCAAACGCCATGAAAGACGAGAACCCAGACTGAGGGGGTGGCGCGGGCTCACCCCACAGGAATGTCATGGCAGGCACCCAGCCCCACTCGGCCAGACCTCAGAAACTGGAGAAGCCAACCGGGGGATCACTGGACATGGAGGTGGATGGGGACACAATGAGCCGCCTTCTCTCCAGAAAAATGGCCTCTGCAGAAGGATCTCGACCCCCCTTCAGCCTCCACGCTTAGGAGATCAGATCTCTCAACAGTTAAGGCTGAAGTGCATTGGCATCTCAGCGTGGCAGGCCTGGGACAGGGGCCAGCTAAGCACGTGGTCAGAAGCATCAACCAGGAGCTCAACTGCCTGCGTCCACATCTCCTCTCCTGCTCTCATGACCTGCGAGAACCTGAGCAAATTCCTGAGTGCTCTATGCCTTGGCTTCCTCCTCCCAGATGGTAACAGCAGAGCCTGCCCTGGGGCTGTGACGGCGAGTCAGTTAGGGAAGGTTAGCCAGAGCCCAGCTCACACAGAGCGGTGTGCATTGGGAAAAAATGTGTGCAGGGCCAGGTCTGCTCTCACCACAGGCTGCTTGGAGTTGCTGCTGTCTCAGCTCTCAGTCCAGGACTGGGATGGCTGCACCCCGTTATGCTTTTGCTTAATCTCAGTCCCACATCTGAACCCTGAGAACAGGAGGACCTGGACCTGGCAGAGAACAGAAAGTGGTTTTCCTCAGCCAGATGCCACGGCACATGCCTGTGATCCCAGCGACTCGGGAGGCCGAGGCAAGAGGGTCACGAGTGTGAGGCCAGAGGCAGCCTGCGTGACTTAGAGAGATCCTGCCTCAAAATAAAAAGTGGGGATGTGCGGCTGTGGTAGAGCACTTGCAAAGTATGTGTGAGGCTCTGGGTTCAACCCCAGTACTGCAAAAATTAAAAATAAAAACCAAGAAAGTTTTTCTCGCAAACCAATAGACTGCGTCAACGGCTTTGATTCTGAGACTCATCTTTCCTCGCTGGGCTATGTACTTTACAAGGGCTGTTCTACCTTCTGAGAACTGAAAGCCAACCCACCACAAGCGGGCGAAGACAGGGCTCGCAGCTCCAGGCATGAGAAAGCCAAAGACTCCTCACTTCATCCATCAGAAGGGACTACTCTCTTCCTCTGTCCTTCCACAAGCTCTCTCTCTTCCTCTCTGCTCTTCTCTCTTAGCAACCACGTGCATGTCTCTCCCTACTCTGGGGTCTGCCATGCTCTGTCTATCCAAGGCACCTTCACTTCTAAAAGCCTGCTTCACTCTCCTGTGCTCTCTGGTTTCTTTACCTTCCCTTGGGGAACGGAAGCAGCCTTAATGCCGATCCACCCCGGGAATGCAGGGTTCCCTAAGCTTCTTCACGGGCCTCAGTGTTCCTTAAAGGGGTAGTATCTTTCATAAAGGGCTGGGATTTAGCTCAGTTGGTAGAACGCTGTGCTGCAGTCTCTGAGGTCCCGAGTTCGATTCCCAGCACCGCAAAAATGGGAGAAGGACCTGGCAATCCACTCCCAAGGCAATCCTGAAACAGCCATTGAAAACCCTATGAGGGGCGCTATGAGTCGGATACCAACTCGATGGCACCTAACAACAACATCTTTCATAAACCTATTCTACACTCTCCATCATAAAAGACCTCTCTCTCTCTCTCCTCTCTCTCTCTCTCTCTCTCGCTCTCTCTCTCGCTCTCACTCTCGCTCTCGTTATTGTTGCAGTACTAGGGGTTGAACCCAGGGCCTTGAGCTTGCATGCTCTGTAAGTGCTGGACCACTGAGCTGCACCCCCAGCTCTTTTTTTTTTTTTTTTACTTTTTTGAGATAGGGTCTCGCTAAATTATGCAGACTGCCTCTGGTCTCAAACTTGCAATCACCCTGCCTCTGCCTCCCAAGCCACTGGGATTACAGGCATGCACCACCATGCCTGGCCAAAAGACCTCCTCTTGACAAAATCTTATTATATTTCAGACACCATTCCGGATGCTGTGCATACATTATTTTATCATTTCATCTGATCTTTCCATCCACCAGTCACGGTACGCATTATCTATTTTCCATTTTCCAGCTAAGAAATCCAAAACTGAGAGAGCGCCCCCACCAGGAAATGAGTAGACACAAGATCTGGCCCAGGTCTACCTGACCCTGTGCCAGTGTCTTCCCCTACAGCATGAGACACTGCCACTCTCACAATGGAGCAGGTACCATAGGACAGCAGAAGGGATGGCCGTGTCCCTGGCTAGGCGAGGAGTCCCTGAGGAGGGTCACCAGGCCCCCCCCCCCCCACTTCACCCCAGAATGCCTGGCCCTGGATGAACACAGGGTTAAGCAGCTGGACCTGGGGGCCAAGGGACCTCCCCACAGGTCCTCTGGGGCTCCACACGCCTGACTCGCCATCTCTCAAGGCCCAGGGCTGAGCCCCACAGCAACCCAAGGGAAGGACGCAGCACGCAGAGGATCCCTGGCCTGGAGGCGGCGCCATCGTACCTGCGGGATGCCGTACTGGTCGATGACCTGCCAGATATACCAGTCTTCCTTCCGAGACGCTTTCCTGAGCCGGAAGGTGGTGACGAAGGCGTACTCGTCAGGCAGGCCCTGAGGGAACACGTCCCTGTGGAGACACAGACACAGACCACGCCAGGCTTAGCCCACCGAGGACGCCCCACATCCCTCGGCCACGGACCCCGAAAGTGTTTCTACAGCCCACCTCTGGCCTGCATGTGCTGCAGTCTGTGCCCTGGGGAGACCCTCTAGACCGCAACCCCCTCACTGTCTCCCTGCCCCATCCTCTGCTCCTTCAAACCCACCCCGCAGCACGCATCTGCCTATCTTTCCACCCTCGCCATGACTGACAGTGGACACCAGATGCCAAGTGGGTCCTCCACTCTTGGATCACATTCAGGGGAGGCTCTCAGCCTTCACCTCGCCTGCCCCACTCCCCCGAGCAAGGCCCATTGCTGTCTCTTATCTTTGCTTGTTCTCTGTCTCAGGAGCTAGAATGCTATCATCTCAATGTACGGGTCTTCCCCAAATCCATCCATCCCCAAGGCGATGGTGTTAGCGGGTGGAGCTTTTGGAGAATGACTGGGTCATGAGGGTGGGGACTTCGTGATGGCATTGGTGCCCCCATAAAAGGCCCCACGGAGCTCGCCCACCCATTCCACCATGTGAAGTCACATTGAGAAGACCATTGTCACCTAGGAGGATTTGATCTCAGACCCTCCAGCCACCCATCTGTGGAGAATTAACTTCCGTTCAGTGCTTTGTCCCAGTGGCTGGAATCGACTAAGACAAAGGATGGCCTCCTCTCTCCAGCAGACCCTGGGTCCAGCGAGCCTCAGCTCCCTGCTGCTCCACCCCAGGCCAGGCCTGGGCCTGCTCTTTCTCTTCCAAACTCAGTAATGGAGATTGATAGCTTCCTCCTAGGGAATGCCATGAGAGAAGGACCCAGCAACCCACTCTCAAAAATCAGCCTGCCACTGAAAACCCTATGAATAGCAGAGAAGCACTGACAAGAGTGTTTCGCCTGTTGTACACAGGGTCGCTATGAGGCCGACATCAACTCGATGACACCTAACAACAACAACAGGGCACGCCAAGTCCTCTGTGCCTCCCCAGAACATCTCAGATGCTCCTTCCACCTCCAGCCATGTCATGGAAAGAGAGACCTGAGATCTCTCCTGCCTCTAGGTCATCCCCGTGCCCCCAACCCATGCCCACAGCAAAGCCTCCCTGGACTCCACGACCCTAGCCACTGCCTGAGCAGCCTCTCTTTTTCTTTCTCCCTCTCCCTCTTTTGCCAGTAGGCTGGGGAAAAGTTACCTGTCACTCACCTTTCCTCCGCCCTCCCATGTGCTCAGACCACAGCCCTGTGGCTTCTGCCCCATTCTCCTCCCCACATCCTGCCCAGGAGGTCCCCAGGGAGGAAGCACTGGCAAATCCCTGTCCCTCGGCACCTACGCTGATGCCCGAAACCCAGCAGATATCCACGGTGCTGAAGGAAGGAAGAACTTAGAAAACGGGCAGCACACTGGTTCCATGGGGAGGTCTTTCCCCAGCCACAGTGCCAGGCCCAGCTTGTCCTCCTGGAAGAGGTATCCTATGCAGTGGTGGTGTGGGCACAGTCCAGCACACTGCAGGACGCCTATCGACACCCCTGCCCCACCCTCTGGATGACAAGAGCATCCCATCTCCCCTCATAGTGACAACCAAAATGCTTCCAGATACCACCAAACTCTGCAGGGACACGATCGGTTGGGACCACTGAGCTATGCTAGACTCACATTCTACCAATGGAGTTTAGCTTGCTTTTCTGCACTGTTGCTTTGATTCAACCAATTCCATGTATGATCTCATGTGATACAAGACTCTAAGACTCAATCTTAAAATATCCACTGAGGAGAGCTGGGCATGGTGGTGCATGCCTGTAATCCCAGCAACTCCGGAGGTGGAGGCAGGAGGATTGCAAGTTCGAGACCAGAGGCAGTCTGCATAACTCAGCGAGACCCTGTCTCAAAAAGTAAAAGATGGACTGGGGGTGCAGCTCAGTGGTCCAGCACTTGCAGAGCATGCAGGCGCGAGGCCATGGATTCAACCCCCAGTACTGGAAAAAAAAAATTCACTGAGGGCTTAACATAGGCTAGGATCTAAGCTCCCCTGTGTACCTCAATTCTTCCTCTAAAGAACTGGTGAAGAAGGTGTTTTGATCCTCACATTATGGGCAAGGGCACCCAGGCTCTGTGCGGTAAACTTGGTGCAACACGGCAGAGGCTTCCCATCCAGAGGGTCTGGTCTCCGTGGCTCTGCTCTTAGCCACCAGCTGACAGCGCCTTCCTCCTGCAAAGTTTGGCCATGGTAGAGCCAAGCCCTGCCCTGATGGTGGGAGGCTGCCTCTGGGAATGGCCGTGGCGCTGACCTCGCTATCAGAGGAGTGGAATCTGTCTGGCCAGACAGCCAGAAGGGAAGTAGGGAGGCGTCTGGCTCCCTGGTTCTTAGATCTGCAGATCCGCAGGGACCCCTCATGTGGCTTCAGAATCTGTGGGCCAAGATTGTTCCTCTCCAAGTCTCAGGTCACAGGTCCAAGCTGGGAGGTGACGCCGTTGCTCAATGTCATTCTCTGAGCTAGAATTTCACCCGGGCTCCCATCCAGGCAGAAGGAACAGAGCCTATCACCCACTTGGCTTCCTCAGAATCAGGGACACCTGTGACCACCCAGACACGGAGGAAGACAGGACGCCCCCACATCAGTCCACAGACAGTGGCTGACAGCCACAGCGAGTGATTTTACTTCACTTTTTTCTCTCCTTATTTCCTTCAGAGTCTGAGATATTGCTTTCCTTCTGAACACCTTCTTCTTACACTTTAAAGTACATCCCTGGACACACACGTGTATATCCTAGGAAAAGACGTGTGTGTGTGTATGTGTGTGTACACACACCGAGAAACAATCATTATAATCAAGGGTGGACAAGGCCTCTCACAGGGAATACCTAAGGGAGGAAAATGCTGTACTGCAATCCTTCCCACAATGCACTGGACCAAGAGTCTACAGCGCAAAGGGCAAAGGTTTGCCAGGAGAGGACCTGAAGGGGAGGCCAACGCCTGCTTCCTATCAACTGTGACGTTTTTGATAAAGTCGCTGCCCTGATTAGTGTTTCAAACACTTCACCAGGTAAATGAGACGAATGGCTGCCCTGCTCATCAAATTTCATTGTAGTGAGATATTAATTAGACAAGCTGTGTTAAACTCCTTTTACATGTTAAACAAGTGAGAAAGAAATATTGGAAGTGGCACCCCTTTTCGTTATGAATAAAATTAACCTGCCAATTACATTGTGTGTGTGTACATAGGTGGGTATAGATTTCAAAGCATTAGAAATTAATGGGAAACTATTCTTTCTTGTGGGCTGGGATTTAGCTCAGTGGGTAGAGCGCTGCGCTGCAGTCTCTGAGGTCCCAAGTTCAATTCCCAGCACCACAAAAATGGGAGAAGGGCCTGGCAATCCACTCCTGAGGCAAGCCCGAAACAGTCAGCCATTGAAAACCCTATGAGCGTCACTATGAGTCGGATACTGACTCAATGGCACCTAACAACAACAACAACAACAACATTCTTTCTTGGCCTGCAGCCATAGCCCTGTGGCATCCAATCCCATCAGATCTCAGAAGCTAAGCAGGGTTGGGCCTGGTTAGTACTCAGATGGGAGACCGCCTGGGAACACTAGATACTATAGGCTCGGGAGACAGACTTGGCAACCCACTCCCAAAAATCAGTCTGACATTGAAAACCCTATGAACAGTAGAGAAGCACTGACAATAGTGTTTTGCCTGTTGTATGCAGGGTAGCTATGAGTCGGATACCTACCCAGCCATACCTAACAACAACAATAACTATTCTTTCTTGAAATGTCACAGCTTTGTTGGTTTGGTTTTCTTTCTGGAGTTGTACCATTAAAGTGAACAAGAAACCATACAGAAATCCCTTATCAGGGCAACTGTCTGCATGCCATGAGCCTAAATCTGTCACCCAGCAGTTGGGTCCAATTCTCTGTTCTGTAGTGAAGTGTCTAAAGTAATCTCCTGTATGATCCAAATGTGCCATGAGAATGGGCATCATGAGCAGGCAGGCGGGTTCTCTGTTAGGCTTTGCACTAGATTTGTCTGTCTGCCCCTCTCTCTCTCTCTCTTTCTCTCTCTCTCTCTCTCTCATTTTGTTCTTTCTCTATTGCATTTTCCTTCACAGTAAAGTTGCCAGGAAGGAGGATTGAGGTGAGAATGGAGCCTCGAGTGTGTTCATCCTTGTGAACCCGCCATCAGCCTGCGACCAGGTGGCTAACATCACTGCAGCGAGAGCAGCGCTCAGTGCCCGGGAGGGCAGCTGCCATGAGCACTGCCTCCATTTCACCAGTGAGAAACTGAGGCTCAGAGCGAGGAAGCACAGAGCCTCCCTTCCTTTCTGTGAGGCCACTCTCGGCGACACAGGCACTATGAGCCACGAATGATAAGATGTTAAAGCCCCCCCCCACAATGCCTGGTACAGAGGGGCACCCAGCGTATGCTCACTGATCTATGACTGTATATAGTGAGAATCCAATTTCTGTGCCTCACATTCAAGCCCGTCTTGGCCAGGTAGAATCTGGAAAGGCACTTTCGCTACCCATTGTGGCCTGATGGATTCACGCTGAACAAAGATCCATCAGTTTCCAGCTCTGGGCAGGACCCAGTTCACTGCTCAGACTACTGCAGAGACCAAGTCTCTGCCCCTCCCAGAGCTTCTGAGGGACCCGGGCCAGTGGTCTATAAAGGACTAAATGCACAGCTGATTAGTTGGCCTCAAGTTTGCCACGTTCTGTGCAGGTGTGAGGGGAGGTGTGGGGCCTGACTCAGTCCAGGGCCAGGGACAGCATCCCTGCGAGCCTAACCTTCCAGCCTTACTTGAACAAGGAGCCCAGCCCATGTCTCGGGCAATAGGAGGAAGGAGCCTGACAGGCACCCAGGACACAGGCAGAGGAGGACAAGGGAGGCGTGGGGATGAGCCACAGGCCCACAAAGGTAGGGCAGCCAGGCCACCCACAGATCCTTCCCTTTCTGACCCCTTAGTTTAAGAATGGTTGGAAGCAATTCTATAGTTTTAAGCTGAAGGAGAGATGGCAGGATGCAACGTCCTCTATATTTCCAAGCAATCTGTCTGCAGGGAGAAAGATGGAGCATTCATCTTGGCATCATTTTTAGCCCTTGCCTGGAGACCCAGCAGGTGTCTGACACTGGGCAAATCTCGATGGCATATCTTCTCAGCAATGCTGCAAGGCAGGACGAGTCACCTCAGGTGCAAAATGAGAGAAATGAGACATGGAGGCACTCGATAGTGGGTGAGACCCAGTACCCAGTCCACCTGCAGCTGGGTCTCCACTGGCCAAAACCAATGTGGGATTCTTGGGGGTGGATATCTGCTGTAATGCAGTGGCTGGTCCACAGGCGGGGCTTGTTGTTGTTGTTGTTAGGTGCTGTCGAGTCGTGCCTGACTCATAGTGACCCTCATAGGGTTTTCAAGGGCTGATTGTTTTGGGATTGCCTTGGGAATGGATTGCCACGTCCTTCTCCCATTTTTTTGGTGCTGGGAATCGAACTCAGGACCTCTGAGAATGCAGAGCGGTGCTCTACCAACTGAGCTAAATCCCAGCCCGCAGGCGGAGCTATGTACCTATAACCATGAAATGATTCTCATTCAATGAACTGATAGAAAAATGCATGCATGGATGGTTGATGAATGCCAAATGCATATGGAGACATGAGTGGAATAGGACCAGAGAGCCACTAAGTCACTGAATAAAAAAGAACCTGGTTGCACTCCCAGATGGGTGGGTAAGCTGGTTCATCTTAGTGTGACCTCACCAGGCACCACTGAGCAGGTTACCGTCCGACTCAGCGCTGAGCGTGCAGCTGGGGCTGACTGCCCCTTTCCTTTCCTGCCCTTTCCCAAGGATGGAGAAGTGGCCACTCACTCAGTCCTCTGCACCACGGGGAAGGATCCCATCCGGACATAGGCGCTCTGGGCTCCGTTCTCTCTCCTCCCCAAGATTTCCTTCACACTGAACAAATCCATCAGGTCAAAACCTGCGCAAAGACAAGAGCTGGGAGTGAGTGTGGCAGAGGAAGAATGGATGAGACAAAGGAAAAGCTCATGTGCTCTCTCCAAAAACAGCCAGCTGCCCGCCCCTCCCCAGGGGAATGAATGTGCAGCGGAACCACTCAAATCCATATCCAGGAACAAACAGGTAAGAGAACTAGGAGACATGCAGCCTCACGTCCAATTCCAGGAAAATGGGGCAGGGGGATGCAGATGCGGGCTGGCCCACTGTCCTAGATGTGGGGAGCACCCTGGATCAGAGTCAAGTGCAAGACAAATGGAAGGTGGCCCAGTTGTCCCCTGCCAAGGGGACCTCTGGGTAATGGAAGCCCAAATGTGAACCTAGGCACACAGCATGCTGGGCTTTCCTTCATGCACCCACATTTCTGCTTTTCATTTGGATTTTGCTTAGATTATGGTCTGGCAGCTTTTGTTGTTGTTGTTGTTGTTGTTAGGTGCCGTCGAGTCGGTATCCGACTCATACCCTCATAGGGTTTTCAATGGCTGACTGTTTTGGGATTGCCCAGCCCTTCTCCCATTTTTGTGGTACTGGGAATTGAACTCGGGACCTCAGAGACTACAGCCCAGCACTCTACCAACTGAGCCAAATCCCAGTCTGGCCGCTTTTAGGTCTCATCATTTTAAGAAGGGAAACAAGAGAGAAGAAAACTGTCTTTAGGATATGACATTAATGAAAGGTGTTTGTTTTGGTTTTTTGCTCAGAGAGGACCTGAGGGTCATTGTCAATGCAAAATAAGGGAAGGGTCACGATTATGGGCTTTGGCCTTGAGTGAGTGGTAGGGGCAGGAATGGGGCCTTAATCCTGCTCGGTCACATTTGTGTGAGCTTGGTAAGTTCCAGAGCCGGCTGATGCTTTTGATCCTTGCTTGGAGGAGGAGGACATGGGTGCCTACTGGACAGGGCTGAGCCAGGAGCCATGTGAGAGCCCAGCAGATGACCGAGGAGTCACCGCACGGCTCTGTGACCTGGGATTCCTCACCACTCCCACCAGCATGCCCTTGCTTTTGCCAAGATGCTGGCCCAGTCTGGTAGGCCAATGAGCCCTGCAGACTAAGCACAGGGAGGAGCCTGAGAACGGCACCCATTCTGGAGGCTCAGTGCAGAACACGCTGCCTCGGGGCTGCAAGGCAGTGGACCTCACCTTAAGCTCTGAGGAGCCATGGAGGAGCCTTTCTGGAGCACGGGGAGTGCTGCTTGTTGGATGACCTAAAGGGTCCCTCACCCTGAATGAGAGCCTGACCACCCCCACCCGTGACAAGCTCTGAACAAACCATGGCGGACGTAGAGAGGTAGTGGGTCTCCCTGGCACTGACCCACTCACTTCCTTTCTCTCTGGACATCAGTTTCCCTGTCTGAGAGCTGAGAGAATGGGTCCAACTGGACCAACCCTGGTGTGGCTGGCACCAGAAACTCTTTGTCACATTCCTCCCAGTGCCCACCGTGGCTGCCCGGTTTGTCTGCCCAGCAAAGCACATTTCTTGCATCATGGTGACTGGAATGTCCAACCACACACAGCGCAGGATCCCTCGGTGCAGCAGGTTGATACAAGCCAGGAGATACAAGCTACGGGGTGGCTACTGGCAAGGCAGCGGTGCAGGGGGGCCCTCAGCGGATGCTCACTGAACTGACTGCACATAGCGAGAATCCAATTTCTGTGCCTCGAGTTCAAAGCCCTTCTTAGCCAGGTGGAATCTGAAAAGGCGCTTTTGCTCCCCATTGTAGCCTGACGGATTCACGCTCAACAAAGATCCGTCAGTCTCCAGCTCTGGGCAGGACCCAGTTCACTGCTCAGACTGCTGCAGAGTCCAAGCCTCTGCCCCTCCCAGAGCTTCTGAGGGACCTGGGCCACTCCCTCGGAGGGCACCAATCCCAGGCAGGGGCCCCATGTGCCATGGGCACCCATGGCCAGGCCACACTCTGTGCCACACAGGCTCCCACCCGGGAGACGCTGAGGTCACTCTAATTCTGCAGAGCCAGTTTTCCTAAGTGGAGAAATGGAGGGAAGAATGGCTTGCGGGCTCTGGTGAGCTTAACAAAGTGCCTGTGCGGAGGAGAGCCCAGGGACTGCTTGTAGGATGTCACTAGCTCTTCCTGGGGACCACGGTGGGAAGCCATGGGCTGTGTCCTCTGTAGACTCCCTGACATGAGGAGCCTCCATCATCCTGGCCCACAGGACCAGGCTCCCAGGAACTCACGTGGCAGGAAGCCACTGCCTCCCCCATGAGGAGGAGTTGAGGGGAACCCCGAGGGACACAAGCTGTGCAGAGGCCAGTGGCACCAGCCAAAGGAGACAAGCTCTGAATGACACAGACAGCAGCACCTTCTCCGCACTTGGACAGCGCAGCTGACCTGTCTGCTTGGAGCAGGGATGGGTCACCCAGAGACAGGGGACCTCACCTCAGCATCGGGCAGAGGCAGCAGGCGCCCAGGGCTCTGGGCTCCTGCGTCAGCAAGGAGTGGCACACAGAACTGACTGGGCCCCAGGCCCACAGGGGACTTCCTGGTGACCCCCAGGCTACCACATGCATTGGGTTTTCTTACCTGTTGCACCTCAGAGGGACACTGACCAACCTGTGCTGGAAGCTCCGACAGCTCTGCGGTTCTGGGTCCTAAGGAACCGGCCCAAGGGGGAAAGGGTGGAAGCTGGGGCAGGACTGAGAGAAAGGGAGATTGCGGGGCTCGGGTCTGGGAGCCGCCCAGCCCTGCTCGGTGGTGCTGCAGGTGTCGTGGTGACGTCATGGTCAGTGGGGGAGGGTGTGCTCTGCAAAGGATGGGCTCCATGCAGCACCTGGGAGAGGCTGGGGGGGGGTACTGAGGAGGGGCTGCAGCCCAAGGAAAGCTGCACAAAGCGAGAATCCAATTTCTGTGCCTCAAGTTCAAAGCCCGTCCTGGCCAGGTGGAATCTGAAAAGGTGCTTTCGATACCCATGTGGCCTGACGGATTCACTCTCAGCAAAGATCCATTGGTCTTTGCACCTGACATCAGAAGGTGAGAGAGGGGCTGGCTTGGGAGAAAGGAGGGCATCGCCATCACACAGCCGGGCCCTGACCCTGACCACGGCTCCGTGACTCGCGGAGACGCCTCAGCCTCTCAGCCCCGAGTCTCCCCGGCACACAGGTGCTAAGAGCGGCCAGCTGGGGTCTCCAGGCCCTTGGCCCAGGAGGCACACAGGAAATGGGGGTTCCAGATGGGGAGGCTCACAGCTGGCTGAGCAAGCCCCCCTGGGTCTCCAGGACAGCAGCCAGAACCAGAGTGCCCCCAGAACAGGGCGGCCCCTCACACAAGGACCCCCGAGAGGAGCGGGGCGGAGCCTGGAGGGGCCTGCTCCCTCTTCCAGCTCCCCCAGACAGCATCACCTTCATGGTGCCTCCCTTTCGCCGTTATGTGTGGGGAATGAGGACAAAAGAGGTTTTAAAAAGGCAACCTGTGCTCTGGTTCTGGTTCCGCTTTTACTGGTTTCAAGGAATAAAACCAGAGACTCAGAGCACCCGGAGGAGAGATGACCTGGCCAAAGGAGCAAGGGCTGGGAAGGAAGCTGACACACTCCCCAGAGGTGGACAGACCCTGATGCGAGGGCCTTGAGATAAAGATGCCATTACTCAAGGCAAAAAAAAAGTCCCTGGGATATCTCCTCAGCCTCCAAGTCAGTGACCAGCGCAGACCTCAGCCCTGCCCCAAGGCGTGAAGCCCCTCTGTGCCCAGCACCCACACTGTGCCCTCCTAGCCCTGCAAAGTGCTGCGCAGCAGACATAAGGCCGCCTTTGGGCTCCTGGGCCTGTGGTGACCCTGGGCCAGGGGCTGGCCCTGCCTCCTTCATTAGCCACCTGCTCTAGCAGGAAAGACACCACATCTCAGCCACTTCTGGTCCTTACACATCTATGCTGCTGTCTGTTCCACACGTTGATTTCCCTTGCTTTGGCTCATACCCGGGAGTGGGATTGCGGGGTCACAGGCAGCTCTACCTTTAATGCTTTAGTGCTTTAATGGACCTCCGTGCTGTTTCTAATGACAGCTGTCCTAATTCACACTCCCATCAGTGGTGTGGAAGAGTTCCCCTTTCTCTGCATCTTCCCTAGAGTTTATTTGCTGCCTTTTTGACTATGTTGTTGTTGTTGTTGTTAGGTGCCATCGAGTAAGTATCCAACTCATATCGACCCTCATAGGGTTTTCAATGGCTGACTGTTTCGGGCTTGCCTCAGGAGTGGATTGCCAGGCCCTTCTCCCATTTTTGGGGTGCTGGGAATTGAACTCGGGACCTCAGAGACTGCAGCACAGCACTCTACCAACTGAGCTAAATCCCAGCCTTTTTTGACTATAGTTAACAATAATCATATATTTCAAAATGGCTAGAATTGTGAATGTTCCCACTACACAAAAAAACTAGACCTATTTGATTGATATGCAAATTATCCTAAGTCATTACATGTTGTATATATGCATCCAAGTAGCCCACTGAACTCCATAAATCTGCACAATTATTATGTGTCAACTAATTTTTTAAAAAGTTGAGTGGTTTTGTTGTTCTTGTTGGAGGACCTGTTGGTGGAAAGAGAGGAGGAGGTGGGGAGAGAATTCAGTAACCCCCGATTAAGGGCCTGGGAGAGGAGGAAAGAATTCAGTAACCCCTTATTAAAGGGCTCCTTAGCATTAAAACCCCTGGCGGCTTCTCAGAATCAAACAAGGAACCTCAGCTACTTTAGGGTGCCAGGAGCCATGGGGAGGGGAAACTGGCTGGAAATGAGGTGGGCAGGGGCTGGGCGGACTGGCTCTGTTGGCCACGTGGGGGAGTTTGGGTTTCTTTCTGAGGGTGCTGAGGAGCCCTCAAGGGCTTTAGAGCAAGGAGAAACAATGAGGTCTCAGTTTCCCAAGGTCATTCTGTAGGTAGAGGAGGAACAGGCTTGGTGAGATGGTCCCAGAGGAGGACAGGAGATATGTTTGAGTGGTAGAGCTTTCTAGGCAGTACAGGGAGTATGACTTGATTACCTGGATGTGGGGACCCAAATGGGAGGAGAAAAAATTCCAGAATGTCTGTGGCCAAATTTGAGACCTGCATCGCACCTCCCACACCCTTTAAGTACTGAGGAGCAAACTCCCAGGACAGCCATACAACACCTTTAATGGCTGAACATTGACAGAGCGGTCATTAGAGCTGGAGGGGACCTCGGAAGCATTCTCCAGGGGCCCTGATATGCAGACAGGGAAACGCAAGCTCAGAGAATGCAGCCACCTGCCTGGCAAGAGACGGGGCTAAGACCTATGTCTCCATCCCCCTTGTCTGTCCTTATCTCCATCCTCACAGCCCCAGCCCAGGAAAGCCCTAACAAACAGCCAGAGTCATCTAAGGAAACGTCTGCAGGGGAGCTTTGGGGAAATGCATTTTTTCCAGAATATAAAACCTGCTCCTGCCAGCCAGGTGCAATTAACCCAGCAAGTCCAGGGCTCCATCTCTCCATGACACCCTCTTTATCCACCCTCAACATGAATGGGTTACTCTAAGGGCTGGTAATTACCAGGGGAGATGGGAAAGGTAACAGGCTCTCTGCGTGCTCAGCTGTACAAACAGGGCGTCTGTTCCTCCATTTTTTATTTTTTTATTTTGGGATCTTGCTAAGTTTTGCAAGCTACCTGTAGCCTCGAACTTGCAACCCTCCTGCATCCACCTCCCAAGCTGCTGGGACTACAAGCTTACAGGCCTGTGCCATGGCACCTGGTGAAAGCTGAGCTTTAGAGAGTCAGCTCTCCCACCTGCTCTGCTGTGCATCTTTTGGAAGCCTCCACACACCGCTTGTGGAGGATTCATAACAGACGGCCCCATTCCTATCCAAACACCAGACAGACTCTTTAGCGGGACGCTCCTCATGAGTCATGGAGTGAGACATGACGTGTGCTCAAAGTGCTGCTTGTTCACATCGGCGTGGATGCGCGCGCGCACACACACACACACGCACACATGCAAATGTGTGCTTGCACATATATGACCACACTTTCTCATTCTCCCAGCAACAATCAGTTAATTCTTTTTTTTTTTCTTTCTTTTTTTGCAGTACTGGGGGTTGAACCCAGGGCCTTACACTTGCATGCTTTGTAAGGGCTAGACCACTGAGCTGCACCCCCAGCCCATTTTTTTTTTTACTTTTTGAGACAGGGTCTTGCTAAATTATACAGACTGCCTCTGGTCTCAAACTTGTGATCCTCCTACCTCCGCCTCCCGAGCCGCTGGGATTACAGGTGTGTGCCACCGCACCCGGCAATCAGTTATTCTTCAGTAGGGGGGAATAAAATATATGCTGCTCCCCAGGGTAGAGAATGGAGGAAATCTTTAGGCTCATTCAGACTTATAGGATATGTAGGTGAATTCATTGGTTCATGTGCCCTCCTGTTTTCGCCATCCCTCCCTCCCATCCTTCCCTCCTCTTCTTCATCCTCTCTTCCCACCTACGTTTTATCTACCCTGTCCATTCATCCAGTCTCCGAGCCACCCATTCATGTCTTTAGGCTCCTTTGTTTCACTCATTTCATCTACACATCCAGCCATTCAAACATTTGCAGAGCTCCTTCCAAGTGCCAGATACTGCTCTACGCCCTTGGACATGAAGAAGAATCCCAGGTGAAGACAGGTCCTACTCTCAAATAGCTCACGTACTTGCTAGGGAAGTGCCCAGGGAAATAAATAATTGCGATACCATCTGATTGGAGTCCTCAGAATAAAATGCTAACAGAGCAACTAATGACCCTGTGGGGCCTGAAATGATTTTTCGTAGATGACTGTTGAGTTGGGCTTTGAGAGATGAGTAGGAGCTCATGGTCAGGACAAGGTGGGGATGGGCACACTAAGAGGAGGAAATGCCATCAGCCAAGGGGCACAGTGCATGTTTGGGGGTCAGAGAATACCCTGCTGGGCTCAAGAAGAAGAGATACAATCTCTACTGAAAGACTAAGGAGTTTAGACTAGACTCTGTTGTTGTTAGGTGTCACTGAATTGGGTCTGACTCATAGCAACCAAATGCACAACAGAAAAAAGCACTCCCTGATGCTGTGCCATGCCCAGCACTGTGTCAGTGTTTCTCTGCTATTCACAGGGTTTGCAATGGCTGATTGTTTCAGGATTGTTTCATGAGTGAGCTGCCAGGTCTCTCTCTCATTTCTGTGGTGCTGGCAATTGAACCCAGGGCCTCAGAGCCCACAGAACAGCACTCTACAAGTTAAGCTAAATCCCAGTTCCCAGACAGTCTCTAAGAGCCAAGAAAACAGGGTTGCTTTGGGGAGCTTTTTGTTTGCTTATTTGTTTTGTGGTTTGTTTTGGTTCGGTTTTGGCTTTCCTGGTGGTCCTTAGAGGCTGAAGTCAGGGTCTCATACATACTTTGCAAGTGCCGTACCACTGCTTTGCACCCTCAGCCCATTTTTCATTGTTTTAGTTTGGGGTCCGGCTACATTTTGCAAGCTACCTGTAGCCTCCAACTTGGAACCCCCCTGCCTCCACCTCCCAAGTTGCTGGGACCACAGGCTTACAGCCATGTGCCATGGCACCCAGTGAAAGCTGAGTTTTAGAGAGTGAGCTCTCCACGAAGGTGAGAGGAGAGGGCAGTGCTAGAGGACACTGCACTGGACGCAGGGACGCTGCAGCTTGCCACGTGAGAGACAGGGAGGGGCTGGACATTCACGGTGGCAGCAAATAGGGAGCTGCTTTTAACCCCTCTTAATTCTGCCATCCACTGAGACGTGACAACAGCAACAGTGCTGTCCCTCCCTGGACGCCCGTCCAGAGTGCTGAATCTATCTGGTCCTCTCTCCACTGCCACACAGCCTGGTGTTCGTTTTGTAAAGTGTGGAATCAACTAGATTTCAGAGGTCAGGGTCAGCTCGCCTGATTTTGAGACATGCAGGCACTTCATTTCTTTATTTTATTGAATGAATATTGCATGGTTCTAACATTGAGACTGGCCACTCTGTGGCAAAATGGTGACAAAGGTGGGCTTTGCAGAATGACGGGTTCGATGTTAACCCTGACCCCACCTACAAACTCAAATTACTTAATCTCTTGGAACCTCAGTTCCCTGACCTGCAAGTGGACCAGGTGTGTGTCATATGGTGTGAGGGTTAAATAAGGAAATACACTAGCACACAGTAGGGCTCACTAAGTATTGACCATTACGAATGTTGCTGTAACTAATGCCTCATCATCCTAATTGTCCCCTCCATGAACTAGGTACTGAAGAATGGATGGCTCAGCACCCTGTATCTATGGTCTGCAGCCACAGCACCCTGGTATCTCACCTCACCTAATCTCAGAAGCTAGGTGAGGTCGGCCAGCTTAGTCTTGGACAAGAGACCACCTGGGAACACCAGGTCCTACGGGATAGGGAAAAGGACCCAGCAACCCACTCCCAAACAATCTGCCATTGAAAACCCTATAAATAGCAAAGAAGCACTGACATAGTGCCTGGCATGGCACAGTGGGGAGCGTTTTGTGCTATTGCAAATACGGTTGCTAAGAGTCAGATCTGACTCAACAGCACCTAACAACAACAACAACAACAACAACAACAACAGCAACAGCAACAGCAGCAGCAGCAGGAGATGCTGCTCAGCAGGCACATAATGCAGCAAGGTAGGGGTTTGCTTTGAAAAGGGACTCTAATAGGTGTCATCCTGGGGCAGAGCTGGGCAGGCACATCCATGCTGACAGGAATGGATAAGAGGCTAGCCCAGAGCTCTGCGGGGGATGGCCAAGTCAAAAATCAGAAGCATCTAAGTCCAATTGTGCAGCAGTTTTGCACCCTGGGCAGAGTGGCTTAACTCTCAAAAGGCTCACTCACTTCAAGGAAGCTGAGCTAGCAAAGTGAAGAGATTAAAAAGCCCACTTATCTCACAGATTGGGCAAAGAAGCTGGGACCGTGCTTTCCTGAGCACCGGCTGCCCGCTGCATGCCCCACCGGGAAGAAGAGCAGGGTAACTCAGCATTTGGAGGTTCCTCTGAAAGCACTAGCAGTGTAGCTGGAGACGCTGAGGCAGGGAGGGAAAGCAGCTGACCGGGGGGTGTGAGGCCAGTTACCCAGAAGGGGACTGCCCCCGATCCTACAGGAAGGCCCTGGGAAACGGGGTCCAGAGGGGCCCTGACAACAAACCCACCCAAGAGGCAGGCAGCTGGGAGGTCCTCACCACGTCCCTGGCTGAGGGCGGCGCTGGGGAAGGTCGGTTCCTGGCACATCCACCTGCTGTGCCCAGGCATGGCAGCCTTCTCCCACTCTAGAGCTATCCCCCGGGTGCAAAGATGCAGGTGCCGAGATGCAGGCACCTGCCTTGCTGCCAGACCCCACCTCACGGAAGGGGAGACAACCACAGGGTTAGAATGGGACCCACAGGGTGGAGGAGGGAGGGGAGGACGGCGAGCCAGCGGCCCTCAGTGGGAGGAGCACGGCTGTGGTCCTGGGAGTGGGGGAGAAGGAAAGATGCATTGTCCATGCAGTGTGGCTACTTAGCAGAGTGTCTGGTGACAGGGGGGACCCAAACAACGTCCAGCCATCTCGGGCTGGTGGGGACTCAGATCCAGCACCCAACACGCTGCCTGCAGTTCTGCTCTGACAGCCCTCTGCGACGCTTCTGCCTGCCGCAGGTCCGCAGTCACACAGTCACACGTGCGTCTCTTTGTTCTGCCGCCTGTGTTCTCCCTCCTACATGTGTAACACGGGCCCACCCTCCCCCGGCTCCGGAGGGCCTTTATTTATTCATTCTTCCGCTCGCTCGCCTTGCTGATCAGTTGCCAGCTTATTTGCCAACTCCTGCGCAAAAGCGCTCAATCTGATGCATTATTTAGTGACTCCTATAGGATGTCCTCTGCCTGCCAAGTGGAAAACTGTGTGTTCTTTCCTGTTGGACGGATCACTGCCACCTGCGCCGCTCAGAGCATTTTATCAGGACTTTGGTGAGAAACAAAAATGAGGACAGAGTCATGAAGGCCACCTGTACGGTGACTAGGGTCGCACTTGGGTCCAGCAAGTGGCCTGTGGCAGCAGAGCTGTGTGGGGGAGGTTTCTGCCTTACCTGTGATTTCCTTGGTTCCACCATTGGTGTGCTTAAAGCGGTCTCCTTCCACCCGGACGCTGGGGCACAGCACATCTGAGAAAAGCGGAAACAGAAGCCCGTGAGATGACCTGCTCAGTTACCCTGTGAAGGGCTGCGGCAGTTGAACCCCATGCCACCCACAGCACTGAGGGGCTTAGGGCCCGGCGGCCGTTGAGGATGCTGGCAGCTCCACGCTCATAAACTCTTTCATTTACTCACACCCTTGTTAAGCACTGACTGCAAATATCAGGCTCTGTTCAGGGCGAAATATGAACAGGGCATTGTCCCCATTGCCAATGAACTTGCAGCTTGGCCACTGGAGGGAGCCAAACAGCAAAGTCAATCTCAGCAATACACAGTGCAGTTGCAAGATAGGGGTGCTTGGGGATGCAGGGCCTAGGTGTACCTACTCACCTGCCCCAGGACAGGTTTCTCTTACAGGAACAATAAGATTGGGTAAGGTAAACAAGAGAACAAAGGCAACAGAGGCCATAGGAACCTCACGTGTGAGAGCATGCACGCATATACAAAATCCCCGAGCAGTAATCCACCAGTGAAATGAGGATTGTGTGCAGGGGTGGGGAGGGACCAGAAAGGTGTGCCTCAAGCCATCCCGCGGAGCTCCAGGCACAATCCCAGAAGCAGCACCATTTCTCAGTTATACAAAGGCAATTTTAAAAAGCTATTATACTATATGGGAGAAGGATGTGGCAACCCACTCCCAAGGCAATCCCGAGACAATCTGCCATTGAAAACCCTATGAGGGTCGCTATGAGTCGGACACGACTCTACAGCACCTAACAACAACAACAATTACACTATATTGCCTGCAGTGGTACCACTGTGGCATCCCATCCTGTCAGATCTCAGAGGCTAAGCAGGGTCGCGCCTGGTTAGTCCTTGGATGGGAGACGCCTGGGAACACCAGATGCTGTAGGCTTGGAAGAAGGACCTGGCAGCCCACTCCCAAAAAACAATCCCCCATTGAAAACCCTACAAATAGCAGAGAAGCACTGACAATAGTGTTTCACCTGTGGTACATAAGTAAGCTTGGGAGAAGGACCTGGCAACCCACTCCCCAAAATCAATCAGCCATTGAAACCCCTAGTAATAGCAGGGAAGCACTGACAATAGTGTTTTACCTATTGTATGTAGGGTCTCTAGGAATCGGACACTGACTAAGACAGCACCTAGCAACAACATCAAATATCTCAGAATGAGCCCTAGCTCTGGACTTTAGCTTGCTGGGCGCAAGTACTGGCTCTGGCTCCAGCCAGTATGATGAGTTGGAGAGGCCTCTGCATCTGCCATGGTGTGAGCCCCTTGGCAAAGGAGACCCCCAAACATGCACCTGTGGCAGGGCCACTCAGGACCAGGCAAGACCAAACACACAAGAGTTGCAGGACCAAGATGGGCAGGCATCTTAAACTCAGCCCAGAGGCACTCCCTCCCTCCCCGTGACCGGGTCCTGCCAGGAGGCAACTTGCCTGTCCTGCATTATTATTAACTTAATCATACAGTCCCAAGCAGCTCCATTATCCTCTTCGTTCTACATGCAAAGACCACCTTCCCTATTAGGGGGCATCGACATTTCGGTGCTTCAGCAGTTAGGAGAACAAAGGAGAGTTCTGCCGATTGGGAGGAGGTATTTTTAATGTTTATCCTAAAAGGCACCACCAGGTCTGACAGTCCCCAGGGAGGGCGTTATTTTAGCAACAGCACCAAGCTGTCTGTCTGGAACTAAATATGAGCAAAGATACAGGCGGTGGGCAATATTTAGACAGTTCCACCCGGGACTGTGGCAGCTGGAGGGTGACGTTCAATGGCTTTAACTTTGGCAGCCTGCCAGACAGACAGGCTGGGGACTGTGTGACATTTAATGAGTTTAAAATTTCGAAGGAGGTGACTCTGAAGGTCCCATCCTTGGTGAGCAAATCTCGGGAGGCTGATGGCTAGAGCTCCAGTGGGCTGCGCATTGCGTAATGTCTGCTAACAGCCCCGGGGGAGGACTTGGTTCCTGGACCCAGGCAGCAAGGCCAATCTTAAGATCATAAACTCAGAAGAGCTGGAGAGTCTTCCCAAGGAGGGCAAACTTGGCCAAACTGCTTTAAGGAGTCATTCCCCAAAACATCACAAATGAACACAGCCTTCCGTGTGCGCCATCATGATGCCTCCTACACTCAAGAGCCTCAACTGGCAATTTATAGCCTACTTGGCTAAGTCAGGACAAATGGCGCCCCAAATTCCCCCTCACCCAGGCTTCCCAGGGATGTCTGAGCCTGTGGGGTCTACTTGCTTGGTTAGGAGGTAGGCTTAACACCCCCAGCTCCTTTCAGCCATCTTCCGGTTCTCTCTGGCCAAGAAATCTCACCACCTTGGATAAGGCTTGGTTTATTTCCACCTTCACTCATTTATTCAGACTGAAATATTTACTGAGCCCCAGATATGCTCCTAGTATCGACCTCCTTCTAAAGACACCAAAATGGATAGGAGATCATCATGATCTCTGCCTTCAGGGCACTCCTGGGCTGACTGTGTCAACAGACTCCAAACAAGTGAGGTAAGAAAGCGTCAGAGCTGGGCAGCACCATTGTCCTCTTGCTACCTGGCTCCTCCTGCATCTTGGAGATTCAGCTGGGCCTCCCATGACTTCAGGGCCCTTTTCTCATTGTTAGGCATGTCTGTCCACCAGTGATTGGGAGTCTCCAGAGATGGGCAGACCTCAGTGCTCTGTTTCCACAGCCACCATAACCTAAGCCGCCATAACCCTTCCATCCATGCAGAGTGGAAAGAGCACTGCACCTGAGCCAAGAAGTAAACACTGGCTGATGGACTGCAGAACCATCTGGACATGCAGCAACTCAGGATTTTGACGAGCCAGTGAGATTTCATGGACTCCATGGCTCTTGCCACAAAGTGTGGCAGACAGCATTAGTCATCAGCCACACACTCATTCCCTACTTCTGGCTACAGAAATGCCACTTGAGTTCAGAATGCAGAGTTTTCAGCCCAGGGAGAAAAGCTGAGGTTGGCTGGGCCAAGCCAATATGGTCCTTCTGTTCTCTATCTTCCAAGACTCTCTTGCAGCTAAGGGTGGACCTGTGGCCCAGTTCTGGCCAAGGAACAAAAGAAATTTTCTGTGATTGGAAGGAGGGCATAGTTTGTAAAAAGCATTTGATTTCCTCATTCTAAGAAGACATACAGGTAGATGGGGTTGGCAGTTTTACTTTTTTAAAAATCTTCCTTCAAATGGAGACCATGATGCCTTGGGGGCAGGGACTCCAAAACCAAGCCTGTGGTAAAGCATGAGAAACAGAGCCATGTATTTCTTTAAGCTACTACATTTGGGTTTTCCTTACTTGCAGCTGAGGGCACTCCAATTTTGCAGGCATCCTCTTCCTGTGAGCTGCACTGAGCAGTCAGGGCAGAGGACTGATTGGAAGGCCAGATCCTCTTCCTGGATGCCTGAGAATGATTAATGGGGTGGCAAGGGCCAGTGCATCCTTCTCATGGTAAAGAAGCTACAGACAGACCAGGCTCCCTTCACTGTCCCCATAAATAAATATGGATTTATCAGGTAACCACTCAGAATCAACAGAAGCAGTACTTGAATTAAGAACAGGGACAAGATTTTAGGACTAAAAATGTGCATTTAATTTGTTCTTGGTTGATTTTCCTTTTTGAAAACATGAGAACATAAAGAAGGACATGGGTGATTGCAAGAGCTGCTCCCTTAGAGTCCATTCATCATCTACTTACTGATGATCATTTCCTTCACCCTTTAGGTAACTAGAACCAACACCCTAGGCCTCTGGAGAGAAAACAGGTTCGCATTGCACAACTTCCAATGCACCAGGTGCTGCTGGGTGACCAGGGTGGCCATTCCAAGGGGGAACATCAGGTTTCTTACGTCTCTTGGAGTTGGGCTTGTTTTTTGTTAGGTGTTGTCGAGTTGGGTCCACCTCAGAAAAGCGCTGGTACTTACTTATCAGTGGGAAAAGGGAAGCATGCACTTGCACATTAGGGGAGGGGAGAGCTTGACAAGACGGTCTCTGAAGTCTTTGGTTTTGTGTTGACTCATCCATGGGTACATCTGCAGAACATAGTCATGCTACACACCCCTGTCTCTTAGCCAAGATGTTTTCAGTTAAGAAAAGAACTAGCAGTTACTGAGTACCCAGAGCATGCCAGTCATCTGGGTTGAGATTTAGCCCACAACCACCACCCAACGAGACAGATTTTGTTCCCATTACACAGATATAAAAACTGATGCCTAAGAGAAGCGGAAGAATTTGAAGGAAGGAGGAGAGTCTGCATTGGAATCTATGCCTACCTGAATCTAGAATCTTGGAGTGGAGGTGGTGGGACCTAGGTGGGAGATGAACAGGACCAGCTGAGGCCAGGGAATGATGCTGGGAGGCCCCTGGGAACCAGGCAGGAAGCTGCCAGTGTCCATCCGTCACCTCGTGGCAGCCACTGCTGAGTGCCACTGACCGCAGAGAGACAGACGACATTCCGATGGGCCGAGGAAGAGGCGGAGGAGGGAAAAGAGGAACCAGATGGCAGCAGGCAACAGCCCGCTTCCTCTGCTGCTCAGGGCCAGCCAGGGAACTGTCCACACATCAGCACTTGCCAGAAGCAGCAGGCACTGCACTGGGCCCGAGGGCTCCAGAGATGACGTTAATAAGGACTGTAATCCCAGGGGCTCCCAGAGACTGAGTGGCCACGTGTCCAGGACTGGATGGAGCATGCTCCTGGACTGCTTCTGGGCCACTTCATGTCACAGCAGGGGGGTGTAGTTACCTCCGGCACCAGCAGACACACGTGGATGGCTTGCTGTGCTCCAGACACCATTACAGGTGTGTAAAATACATTAACATGTTCAACTCGATCCTCGCCACAGTTTTATGGGATAAGTGCTGTTATTTACAGATGTGGAAAGGAACGCATAAAGAAGTTAGAAAATTGCCCAAGGCCCACGCAGCTAGCAAATGGCAATTCAGCATGAAGCTTGCAGCATCCGGCTCTTGGCATGATGAAACCTCAGCAAAGTCTGAGCCACCTTCCCACTGTCACCAGGCCACTAGGGACTCCAGTCTGTCTCCAAAGCCTATACTGCAGACAGACAGCCACCTCCTAAAGCAACCCACCTGCCTTGAACAATCCTGATCTATAGAAAGGTCTTCCCCACTCTGTATCCATTGGATTCATTTTCTTATGCATGGGGAAGCTGAAGATCAGAGAGATTAAGTAGTTTATCCAAGATCACACAGCTAGTAAATGGCAGTTCTACAGCTGTACCACGCTGTTGTCTGATCCCATCAGGTTTCAGAAGCTAAGCAGGTTTGGGCCTGGTTAGTCCTTGGATAGGAGACTGCCTGGGAATACCAGGTGCTGGAGGCTTGGGAGAAGAGCTCAGCAGCCTACTCCTGAAACAATCAGCCATCAAAAACCCTACGAATAAACCAGGTATAGTGATGTATGTCTGTAATCCCAGCCACTCGGGAGGCGGAGGCAGGAGGATTGCAAGTTCAAGACTAGAGGCAGTCTATAATTTAGCAAGACCCTATCTCAAAAACTTTTTAAAAATGGGCTGAGGGTGCAGGTCAGTGGCCCAGCACTTGGAAAGCATGCAAGCATGAGGCTCTGGGTTCAACCCCCAGTACCGCAAAACAAACAAACAAACAAACAAACACCCTATAAATAGTAGGGGGTTGGGATTTAGCTCAGTTGGTAGAGTGCTGCTCTGCAGTCTCTGAGGTCCCAAGTTTGATTCCCAGCACCTCAAAAATGGAAGAAGGATATGGCAACCCACTCCCAAGGCAATCCCGAAACAATCTGCCATTGAAAACCCTATGAGGGTCGCTATGAGTTGGACATGACTTGACGGCACCTAACAACAACAACATAAATAGCAGAGAAGCACTGACACAGCATCGGGCATGGCACAGTGTTGGGAAATGTTTTCTACATAGGATTGCTATGAGTCAGACCTAACTTGATGGCACCCAACGACAACAACAACAACAGTAATGGCACAGGCTGGCTCTGAGCCTAGAGTCAGACTTAAGCATCTGCACTCTCAACCACTGGCCACACAACCTCGGCCTCGGGAAGCACCTTGAAGAACCAGCTTGTGGCTGAGTAGGTCAACCGCCTCAAAGTCACACGCACGCCCTCATTTAATCCTCCGCATGATCCTGCAGGGACGGTGTTAGTATCCATATTTCATTTTTGTTTCCTGTGAATTGTTTCCATTGGAGGTTTTTGTAAGTGAGTAGACAACTTACTGGGTTTCATTATGACGTTCCCATACCTGCAGAGCATTGTACGTTGCTCATGTTCACCTCCTCCATCACCTTCCCATCACCCATAGTTTATAGGTGAACAAATAGCATTCCCAGTTCATAAAAAGGAGCAGAGATGTGTTGCTGATCATGTCCCAGGCCCATGACGCAGATCACGCGAGAAGATGAAAAGATGGCAACTCGCGGGACAGACACTGGTTTCTTACGCCCAGCTCCACCCCTATTTCCTGTTCTGGAACTTTCAGGAGACTCCCCATTGCTTCTCTCTTCTAAGTCAAAGTACATGGGCAGCACTGGCCTGTGGGGAGAACCAAGTCCTCTGGCTGCGTGATCCACAGCTCCCAGAGCCTTCAGGTTTGGGAGGTGTGGTCGGGGTGCCAAGTGTTTGGGCGAGTGCTTACGTAAGTGCCTTAGAAGCAGCCTGCTAGAATATCTGGCAGATCAAGCATTACTAGAAAGAAACCCCCCCTGGGAAATCCACAGTTCCCAGATCCTTCAGGTTCAGGAGGTGCGATCAAGGTGCCAAGCATTGGGGGAGAGTTTATGTAAGTGCCTTAGAAGCAGCCTGCTAGAATATCTGGGCTGGGATTTAGCTCAGTGGGTAGAGCGCTGCGCTGTAGTCTCTGAGGACCCGAGTTCAATTCCCAGCTCCGCAAAAATGGAAGAAGGACCTGGCAATCCACTCCCAAGGCAATCCTGAAGCAGTCAGCCATTGAAAACCCTATGAGGGCTGCTATGAGTCCAATACCGACTCGATGGCACCTAACAACAACAACAAGCTAGAATATCTGGCAGATCAAACATCACTAGAAAGAAATCCCCCTAGGCCTGCTGACAGCTACACTTGCTGTAGCTACACTTGTGTCCCCTCTCTCCTTTTGTCACCATCTCAGAAAGAACAGGGACAGGTTATTGTTGAATCTAAAATGCCCCCCACAGGTCAGATGTTTGAACATGTGTTCCCCGGGTGGTGGCACTATTTGAGGAGGCTGTGGAACTCTGGGAGGTGGGGTCTGGTTCTGCAGAAGTGGCACACTGGGGGTGGACTTTGGGGTTGACGCTGGACTCTGGTTGCACTCCCTGCTTCTGATCCACCATGCCATGAGGTTCTCCGACAGGGGTTCTTCCATGCCTGTGCTGCTGCCACACCTCCTGCTTCTGTGCATCCACAGCCTCTGACCACGAGCCCCCAATAAGCCATTCCACCCATAAGTTTCTTTCGGTCGGTTTCTCTGCCATTGATGAAGCACCTGAGCAATACAGGCAGCACAAGAGGAGGGGAGCCAGCTCCCAAGCACGGCCGAGCCCTTCCAGACAGCAACCTGGGGACAAAGTCGCCTTTGTTTGAGACTAGGGAGGGAGAGGAAATATTGACAAGGTGAGGCCCTGGGGGGGGCATCTCTCCTCTCAGCCCAGGCCCAAGATGCTTGCCAGGTGGAGAGAAGATAAAATAGGGGTGGGGAGATGGAAGCAACGGTGAAAGTCAGCCAGTGTTCTCCCCACCCGGGGCTTTCCTCAAGAGCAAGAGAGACAGCAGGCAGGGCGCTGACATCCACACCTGATTTCCACCCAGTGCTCGCTCCTTCTTCCCTTTCTTCCTCCCACACTTCCTTCCTTTGTTCCTTCCTCCCAACACATTTTCCAAATGTCCAGCACACCTGACCCACTCGAGGAAAGGGCAGGCACAGAAATGCACAGGTGGAATGCCTCCATGTCTCCGTGATCACATGCTACGGAGGCCGCAAACTGGCCAGCACGTGTCGCCTGTGCCATGGAGGCAAGACACTGTGGTGGGATGGGGTGATGGATGATGGGCCAGGATGGACCTGACATAAGCTGGCCTGGTGAGCAGCTCTGGCAACAGGAAGCTGTCCACAGGGCAGAACGTATACTATCACCACCCGGGAAGAGACAGCATCTACACAGAACCGGGCACACACAGGCCAGGTGGCCTGGTGGTCAGGCAGCAGCCAGACTGGGGCAGAGGCAGGGAAACAGGGGACCAGGATGGGACATAGAGAGCTGGACAGCAACTGTGTTGAGGTCAGCTTGTCTTTCCCTGACCTCTGGTCCTTGGCACCCTCAGAGGTACCCCCCATGCTATCTTCTGTCTAGGACTGACGAGAGAGCTCTCTTAGAAAGCTGCAGAAAACCCACTCGCTCCAAATGTCCCCTAACACCCGCTGTCCCTCCTACTCTGGAGACCTGCCCCTCAGTCCTTCAAGTCTGGCAGGCAGCAGAGGGACAGGGTAGGGAGGTAAACCAAGCACTTCTCGCAGGAATCCATGTCTTCAGGACAGGAGCACCCTCGGAATCAGACAGCCTGCAGGGCCTTAGCACCTGGCCCTCCAGTGTCCATAGGAACCACATGTCCATAGAGAGGAAACACCTCGTGGCGCAGCCCCAGAGCCATGCTGGACCCAGGGCCGCCTCCAGCAGGGCTCAGCCACCTCCTCCTTCACACAAAGACAAGCCACGGGGCATCGGCTGCTGGGGATGGTAGGAAGCACTCCTGCCTCATTCCAGGGGTACTGGGCCTGGGGTGCTCACTCGTGGCTTCTGGTGCCTCAAAAGCCAAGGTTGCCTCCGTCTTTGATAAGAACCTTGGGGCCAGGTTCCCTACCTTGGCGGGGCAAGCCATCTTGGTAGCGTGAACCACCTCTTCAGCACTGGCCGCACTGCCCCTGTTACCCCTCCTCTGACCAGGGACGGAGCCCAGTGCTTTCTGTAGGGGGAGCTTTTCCAAGGCTGAGGCTCCATCCTCTCAACTCCAGAACAGAAACGAGGCTCCTCCTGACCGACCTTGGGAGGCCTAACAGGGGTTGGTGAGAAACGGTACGGGGAGGGCCAAGAACAGCACTGAGGACCCCCAGATCGTGCCCAGCAGGGCCTCCCCTCTCTCCTGGGGTTCTGACCATGGAATCCCGGGGGACTGAGTCCAACACCACCCCAATCCAGCCCGCATCCTCCTCCTCTCCTGGGCCCCAAGCCAAAGCGCTGTCCCCAGTGTGGACTGCAGTCCTTGGAGGGTCTGCAGGCAGAGGGGGAGCTGGGGGTGAGTGCCCAGTGGGATCACCCACCTTTCCAGCTCTCCATGACCCTCAGGCCCCACCCCTGCCTGCCACCTGGGCTCTGCCACACCTGTCCTTTTAGAAATTTACATGTCAATGTGTCTACAGTATTGTTTGCTAATTTTTAAATAAAATTATGATCAATGTGGAAAAAAAAAAAAAGACAGACCTGTCCTTGTGGCTTGAGAGGGGGAAACCGCAGCCCAGGCTTCAACTCCATCATCAGGCGGCTCCCCCGCCCCCTCCTCCTGGCCACTCATGAACGAGCTGCTCAACTTGCCCAGCCTCCATCCCTCCCCAGACCATCGCTCTGTGCCCGGCTTCCCAACCAAGTCTCCACTCACACGTCCTAAGTAAGCAGCCCCTCCAACCACCTCCAGGCTGCCCTCCCTCTTTCTCTGTCCATCATGGCGATAATTTTCTCGCTGACAGCAAAGTGAATTTATAGCTCAAAGTGGGTGTCAGTCTCGTCCCGCTCAAGCACCTTCAGAGAGGCAGAGAGAGCGCTCTACTCAGGAGAAACTCACCAAGCTCTGCATTTTATCTTCAGTCCTAAGAACACGTCCTCTCCTTCATATAAAGTCCAATGTACATGGGCTCGGTGGCGCACACCTGTAATCCCAGAGGCTCGGGAGGCAAAGGCAGGAGGATCGCAAGTTTGAGACCTGAGGCAGTCTGCGTAACTTAGTGAGACCCTGTCTCAAAAAGTCAAAAATGGGCTGAGGGTGCAGCTCAGTGGTCCAGCACTTGCAGAGCATGCAGGTGCGAGGCCCTGGGTTCAACCCCCAGTACCACACACACACACACACAAAAAAAAGGTTCAACATGAAACAAAGCCACCACTGCAGTGACTCACGGGTCACTGCAGAATAAAACGCCGAAGTCGGCCCAGGGCTCAGGAACCTCTAGAAGCTGGCCTCTGTCACGCTCCACTCCCTCACCTCATGTCACTCTAAGAGCTCAGGGCACAGACCTGGCAAGCTGGAGGCTGAAGCCAATCCCATCCCTACCTGACAGGAAGGGGAAGGGATCAGTGGGGCTGGGCTGGGGAGTGGAGGTTGAGGAAGGGGTGGAAGGAGAAGGGGAACAATGTAGGGGGTAAAGAGGGAGAGGAAAAACCCAAAATACAGGGTGTCACTCTATGAATATATGGGGGAAAAGGAAAAAGAAGAAAATCAATGGGACTACAACCCCAGGCTACAGACGATTCTCATTACTGTATAATATTCCTAGCTCAGTTGGCAGAGTGCCGTTCTGTGCTAAGGGCTTCAGTTTGGGTCTCAGCACTGCAAAAAATGAGAGAAGGACCCAATAACCCACTCCCGAAATAATCCGCCACCGAAAAAGCCCTATGAATAGCAGAAAAACACTGACAATAGTGCCAGGCGTGGCAGTGTCAGGGAGTGTTTTGTTCTGTTATATGTAGGGTTGCTGAGTCAGGCCTGACTTGATGACACCTAACAACAACTTTTCTTCTTTAGTTCATACTATTCTATAAAATATGTAAGGTGATGAATGTGTAAGCAAAACTGATTTAAGCTGCATAATTGATATATCAAATGACTTCTTATTCACTATCCCACTAACATTTATAAATAGAGATTTTTTGGGGGGTGGTCGGTACTGGGGGTTGAACCCAGGACCTCACACTTGCATTCTTTCCAAGTGCTGGACCACTGAGCTGCATGCCCAGTCCATTTTGTTTCACTTTTTTGAGACAGGGTCTCGCTAAATTACGTAGACTACCTCTGGTCCCGAACTTGCCATCCTCCTGCCGCCTCCGCCTCCGGAGCTGCTGGGATGACAGGCATGCGCCACGGTGCCCAGCCCTATAAATAAAGATTTTAAAAAGTAGCTTCGCTGGCTGTGTCCTCAGAGGCTGCCTTGACCACGCGACCTAAGAAGAACCCTTTCTTCAAGTTCCGTCTTCCTATCCACCCGGTCATTATAATTTTCATGTGTAACGTTAAGTGCTAACTTTCCCAGTGGCTTGTTTATCCTGCTAACCACTGTACTCCTCTGACTACAAAGTCAGTATCTCCAGCTCACAGGAAGCATTTAGTATTTCCTGCATCTGTGAACACAATGCTAGTAGCAAAGCTAAAAGGGATTTGTTTTGTTTTTATCATCCCAACAATTCAGATGAGACAACTGAGTGAGAGCATTCGTGTGGCCTCCTCTGGGACACCCGGGCAGGGGCTAGGGGTGCCAGCTGACAGATGTGCTATGCCAGGGCTACTCGGAGCACCTCCTACAGCTTAATGTACTCATTTATAACGTTTCTTGGGAAAACCCAGAGACATCTCATAACTCTGTGTGCCCAATTCTGATAGTTTAGATAGGATGCTGTTAGCTGCAGGACAAGAGAAATGCCTGGAAACACTGGATTCGCCCATGAATTTAATTATACAGTGTGTGTATATATAAACATATTTATATAGAGACGGTCTGTGCTCAAAGATCAATTTGTACAAATGCCAATTTACTTGTGGCCACTATATATTACTCCTTTGTCAACTCAAAACTAAAACCGTAATGTGAAACTCAGCTCTGCATAAGCTCGAATGCTCAAACAGGACAGGACTCCAGCGACTGGAGTCATCTCGCCTCCACTTTCCCCAGGGGCACCAGTACCACACTGATGGGCTGGCACAAAGCCCCGTAGCTGGGCAGTGGCAAAGGGAGGAGGCTGGTGCCTATCTGAGCTCAAAGCTGCTTCTAACACCATGGGGACAGGGGTCTGTGCCTGAGAGGGGGGAGATTGTGAGGATTTCTTAAAAATATATGGGGCCGGGTGCAGTGGCGCACGCCTGTAATTCTCTAGTGGCTCAGGAGGGAGAGGGAGGAGGATCGCAAATTTGAGACCAGAAAGAGGCAGTCTGCATAACTTAGGGAGACCCTGTCTCAAAAAGTAAAAAATTGGGCTGGGGGTGCAGCTCAGTGGTCCAGCACTTGCACAGCATGCAGGCACGAGGCCCTGGGCTCAACCCCCAGTACCACACACACACACACAAAAGACCATATGGGTAACCCAGAAAAATGATGGGCAGAGAAGAATCTGTCATTAGACGGCACACAGAGTGGAACAGCTGCTTATATGTGATGCTGACCAAGACACAGGAAAGAAGGGAGCTGAGCCACCTCAGGGAATGCCACCACCCCACTCAGCACCCAGAGGAACAGACAGAGGCCACCAGGAGGCCTCCTACCCAAGGTCACCCCAGCTTCCCAGGCATGGCATCAGAATACACTGCCAGGGGTCACCACACTTCCATCAAAGGACAAGGTAGTAGACACTTTAGCCCTAGCAGGTGACATGGTCTCTGCCACAACCACTCAGCTTGTCATTCAGTGTGAAAGCAGCCATAGGCCACGTGCCTTGAGGGGTCACATCAGAATTCCAAGAAAACAGCATCTGAGAATCAGTGCCTGCCACATCTGGCCTGTGCACGATCATGTGCCATCTGCCTCACTGAATCAAGAAAAGCCTTCCAATGCCAGGCACGGTGGCACATGCCTATATTCCCAGCAACTCAGGAGGCAGAGGCAGGAGGATCACAGGTTCAAAGCCAGAGGCAGCTCACAAAACTTAGCAAGATCCTGTGTCTCCATAAAATAAATACACAATGGGCTGGGGTGCAGCCCAGTGGTAGGACACTTGCAAAGTATGTGCTAGACCCTGGGTTCAATGGCCAGGTACTGAACAAAAAAAGAAAAAGAAAAAAAGAAGGGGGGCCTTCCCTTCCTGAAAGGCCAGGTTCTCTTTAAGAACTCAGGATGGACGAGCTTCTGGACTCCGCTTGGTGCAGTGGAGCTCCGGTCCAGGCCTTCCCTTGGGGCACTTTGGCTTTTTTCACAGGTCCTTTCTTATATATTGTTGTTGCTGGGTGTTCTTGAGTCAGGTCCGACTCACAGTTGACCCTATATACAACAGATGAAACACTCACCATAAAAACATCAAGTGTAATAACAACAAAGCCTGCAGCGGTAGCCCTGTGTCATCCGATCCCGTCAGATCTCGGAAGCTAAGCAGGGTCGGGCCTGGTTAGTACCTGGATGGGAGACCACCTGGGAACACCAGAAGCTGTAGGCTTGGGAGAAGGACCTGGCAACCCCCTCCCAAAAATCAATCTGTCATTGAAAACCCTATGAACAGCAGAGAAGCATTGACAATAGTGTTTCCCCTGTTGTACAGAGGGTTGCTATGAGTCGGATACCGACTCGACGGCACCTAACAACAACAACAACAATAACAACAACAACACGAAGAGCCACATTTCAGCTACTCACCAGCTTGGCACTCAATTTCACACGAGGAAACTGAGGCTCAGAGAGCTCCGGTCACTGGCCAAGGCCCGTGGCTGGCAGGTGGCATCTCCTGACTCCACTAGAGCCTCTCTGACATCAGGCCAGTGGCCTTCATGACGCTGTGCGGCAGCAAGCACTGGGATGAGACAGGTGCTACCTGTGAGCCAGGCTGCAAAGGACACAGATGCTGCATGGCTCCAGGAAGGGGGCAGGGCCTGTTCTTCCTTCACCCCAGGGGAGGCTACAGTGCAAAGGAGTTGGCCAAGGAAACACACAGAGGAGCCTGGCTTAGTTCAAGTGTTTAGACCTGAGCCCAACTGGCTGAACCTGATGCTATAAAACCACAGCCTCCAGGGGAGAGAAGAGGGGACCCTAACCCCAGGCCCTCTCGGCTTCCTCTGGGATCCTTCCCCAGGCCCCAGGCCAGGCGCTTGCACAGGGGAACAAGCATGATCCCAAGGGGGCTAAACTGGCACTGGGGTGGGGGGAACCTGAGGTACTACAGTGGTTTCGGGCCTTGCAAAATTCAACCCCACCCAGCTGCACAAGTAGGTATGCACCGTCCCCACAGTGCTGCGACTTCAGAGAAGAGGGCAGTGAGCAAAAGCTGCTCCTATAGCTCCTTTGCCTGTAGCTGTAGCCCTGTGGCATCCGATCCCGTCAGATCTCGGAAGCTAAGCAGGGTCAGGCCTGGTTAGTACTTGGATAGGAGCCGCCTGGGAACACCAGAAGCTGTAGGCTTGGGAGAAGGACCTGGCAACCCCCTCCCAAAAATCAATCAGCCATTGAAAACCCTATGAACAGCAGAGAAGCACTGACAATAGTGTTTCCCCTGTTGTACAGAGGGTCGCTATGAGTCGGATACCAACTTGACAGCACCTAACAACAACAACAACAACAACATAGCTCCTTTAGGCTGGGATTTAGCTCAGTTGGTAGAGCGCCGCTCTGCAGTCTCTGAGGTCCCGAGTTCGATTCCCAACACCACAAAAACGGGAGAAGGACTTGGCAATCCACTCCCAAGGCAATCCTGAAACAATCAGCCATCGAAAACCCTGAGGGTCGCTATGAGTCGGTTACAACTCAACGGCACGTAACAACAACAACATAGCTCCTTTGGTGGGAAATAATAAAGTTGAGAAAGTGAAAGGCATTGGACCTGACCGCTTTTCTGGTTATACACACACACACAAATGACTACTTATAATTTGCGCATATGTGTGTATAACTGTATTGCTAAGAGCATGCGCTCAGGGCCACCGGGGCACAATTTCACACATGAGGACACTGAGGCTCAGAGGGCTCCATTCAGTGGCCAAGGCCCCTGGCTGGCAGGTGGCATAGCTGGACTCCACTAGGGCCTCTCTGGCATCAAAACAAAACCAAATAATGAAATAGTAGACTTGGTCTGTATTTACGAAAGATTTATAATCTACCTGCAGAAGTACAACAGAAGACTATAAAACAAACAACAAAACCCACTGTGAACTTTTGTGATATCACAGACTGTGTGTGCAGTTGAAATTTAGAGAATGTCTAGAGTTTTCTTCAGATCTTGAAAAGTTCAGTTCCGCTTAAATGATAAGTATATAGTATTAATAAGGAGCACTAACTTTCTGGGCACTAACTTTCTAGATCTTCACACCCTGTGCCAGGGAGAGACGTAGGGAGTGTCACCTCATCCTCTGTACAGGTGAAGAGATGAGGCAGGAGTTTGCATAATGGGCCCAAGGTCCCAGACAGGAAGGTGGGGAGCTGGGAAGCTGCCCAGACAATGGACTCCAGGTGCTGTGATTTAACCAGAGCCTCCCACTGCGGGCAGATGCACTTTGACTGTGCAAATCTCTTCTTAGAAGCAACCTACAGGAACAAGCTCACAGGTGTAGGAGAACTTCATCACAGGCAAGTCCTGTACTGCCCTGTCATAATAAACCAGGACCTAGAAGCAAAATGGGGCTGGGATTTAGCTCAGTTGGTAGAGCGCCACTCTGCAGTCTCTGAGGTCCTGAGTTTGATTCCCAGCACCACAAAAACAGGAGAAGGAAGTGGCAACCCACTCCCATGGCAATCCCGAAACAGTCAGCCTTTGAAAACCCTATAAGGGTCACTATGAGTCGGACACGACTCAACGGCACCTAACAACAACAACAACAAGCAAAATAAAGATCATCCACCCATGAAGGACCTAAGTGATGGTGTGTGTTCCAGACACTCAGCTGAGCCACACCCACTGAGAGAAATGAGCTCGAGCTACACGCTGGAGTTTAAAGCGAGTTGCAGAACCCTGTGGGTCATACAGGCTGCTTCTGGGTTTTCTGCGTGGGCAGAGACAGGAATCAGCCATGGTCATGCATGACATAGGCTTGGATGAAGCTGGGCAGAGCTGGGAGATTAGTTTTTCCTCCCTGGAGTACACAAATTAAAAAACTAATTAACCAAAAATAAGTGAAAAGTGGCTTTTAGTTTTTCATCATTTTTGGTAATTTTCTCATAAAATTTCCTGTCACATAATCAGAATTAAGTAACTAGATGACTAGTTCTAGGGGGTGACCAGAGGATAACAAGTTCTCCCAAGAGGAACTCCTAGTGACCTTTAGGTAGAGGGTGGGGCCGGGATCCAATTGCTTCTTGAGGCCAGTGTGGCCCAAGCACCAAGCCACAGCCCTGACGTGGCACTCTAGACCCACAGCCAGGGCCGCCACCCATTCCTCTCTGGCCTCTGGCTCCACCCAGAGGGAACAGCTGGGTGGGTCACTGTGTGGTCACATACATACTCCCGGAAGCATATGTGTGTATGTGGTATGTGAAATGCCTGTAGGTGAGGTGTGTGCCATGTGTGGTATGCATGTTGAGGTAGCTACGGTGTACATGTGGTGTGTGTGAAGGTGTGTGTGGTGTGTGAGGTGTACTGTGTACCTGTGAGTATGGGGGATACAGATATGACCTGTGTGTGTGGTGTGTGTATGTGGGGTAGGGTGTGTGTTTATGGTGTGTGTGTATGTGTTAGGGTGTGAAGCATGGGCAGGTGAAGGGTACACCAGCGAGGCAGAAAGGGTGTGAGGTAGGGATAGTGCCTGGGAATGTGGCAGGGTGTATGTGTGTTGGGGGGAGTGAGGGTCCTGAGTTTACCATGGAGCCCCTGGTCGGCCTGAGCAAGGGACACTAGGGAAGACAGGAGTACAGTCTAGCAGGCATGGTCACTGGGGACAGATGCCACCAACAGGGCTGGGGCCTCTTTAGTGACTTTACAAGATACCTGTTCAGAGGGAGGAGCTTACCAGCGTTTCCTGGCCAGCCATGCTAGCAGTCCAGCCCGGCTCAAAGTCCTGTCCTCCAGGGACAGACCACGTCCTCAAGGGGAACGACCACTGCAGGATCCTGAGGATGGACTCTCCCAAGTGGAGAGAAGACTCTCACTGGCCCCAGACCTCCTTCCAGGCTGCTTAAACTCTGGAGAAAAAGCCACATAGCTGGGCCTTGACTCTGCTCCCACGAATGGAGACGGTCACACTTTCCTGCTAAGTGCCATGGGCCACTTGCCCTCTGCCAGTCTTAGCTTTCCCTGCAGGCCAGGGGACCACATCTGGGGACCTTTGCTCCCTCTGCCCCTGTCCTGGATGTCCTGGCCCACACACCTCAGCGAGCATGGTTGTTTCACGCCGTCTCAAGCTCAGCTCAATTCTGTCTCCTAATCCCCTGCCTCTCCTCGCATCTTACAACACGGCCAGCTTTGCTTTAAAGCACTTACCAGTGTATGAAATCACCTCGCTCGCTAAGTGACCTATTTGTTATCCACCTCCTTCCCTCTGGAATGTGTCACCCTAAAGTAGTATAACGGATGTCGTGCTTGGCACTACGACCCTGGGGCCTCAGAACAATGCCCAGGAGAGAATAAGGCTCAGCAAATGCATTAAAAACAACTTGAAAATACATAAAACCTACCGTTGTGAGATGGCACCTGTAAATGTCTGCTTCGTCCATCTTCAGTTACACAGTTGTGTTATCTATTGAAAATGTCTTCTACTTAAAAGTACAAAGCAGAGTTTGAAGGGAATCCATAGCCGATGCTTTGGAAGACTTAGCAGCCCAGCTATCAGCCACAGGTGACCGCAATGGAGGGGGACAATGACCCCAGGACAATGACCCCAGGGCCTGCTGCCGCAGAATCCCCTCATCAAGGCAGCAGAGCAGCCTGGGAGGAGGCGCCACCCCATGCTGCGGGTCACCAAGACTCAGGGGAGTGATATAGATGGCAGCGTCACATGTGGGTCAGACACAGGGCCGAGGCCTCAGTGCCCATCTCTCTCCAGCAGGAGGTCCAGTGAAGAAGGAAATGCTAGAATGAATCTCCTCACACAGACATCTGGATACACTGGCAGGCAGAGCACCCAGAAGTCAAGTCTCGCTGGAGTAGGAATGTAGCCAACCACGACAGACCCAAACCAAGAAGAGAAATACGGAGGATGGCCACGTGTCAGGGGAGGTAGAGCGCGCCCCCAGGGGAACGGCCAGGCTCCCTCTGGCCTGTAACCCACGCCAGCATCTCAGGCCAAGTGCCCAGGAGCTGAAAGGCAGGACACAGGAGTGCCCCCAGCCCAGGGGGATGGGGGAGACAGGACCACCTCCTCGTGTCCCCAGAATAGAAGTAGGCGGAGGCCTCCTCAGCGGCAGCCGGCAGGCATTCCACAGACCCACTTACCGTGACCCGATAAGCTATATAAAGGTTCTGTGGCCACAACAGAGCCCAGGGTGGAGAAAGCTCTTAATTACAGCCGAGCCTCTGGGTTCCGCCCCTCTGCAGCCTCCACCCCACACGCAGTGCAAAGCTGAGATTCGGTCCCCTGGGAACCTCGGGGAGGACCCGGACAAGCAGAAGTTGATACCGTGAAACAGAGTCACTTCTCTGGATGTGCCCCAGGCTGAGAGGACACAAGGCCACAGCACACGGGCAGCCCCAAGAGGCTGCTGGCCCCGGGAGCTGCCCTTCCTCCATGCAGGGACCAAGCTGGATGGAAAGAGAGAGCATGGGTTTTGGAAGCTACGGACCTCACTCCTCACCAGCATCAGCACCAAGGTGGCGGCAAGGAGGAGGAGAAGGGGAGGAGGAGGAGAAGGGGAGGGGAGGAGAGAGAGCAGCAAGCAGCTTGAGGTGGCTGCAGCCCACACTGGACTGGTACCATGCAGACGCTTCTAGCTGATCCCCACATGGGAGCTTAGGCGGGGGAAGGAGATGTGTATTGGAAGGAGGCAACCCAAAACTCAAGGAAATCAGGAAATATGCTAATTATACAGGTAATAACTCTAATGGCCAAGGGCTGGGATTTAGCTCAGTTGGTAGAGAGCTGCTCTGTAGTCTCTGACGTCCTGAGTTCGATTCCCAGCACCGCAAAATGGGAGGACATGGCAACCCACTCCCAAGGCAATCCGGAAACAGTCAGCCATTGAAAGCCCTATGAGGGTCACTATGAGTCGGACACGACTTGAAGGCACCTAACAACAGCAACAACAACTCTAACAGCCAAGAATTGGAGACTTTATAGCCATCATTTTACACTACCAACAACCCCCGCGTATCCTACCCAAGCTGCTAAACACACCTGCCGTCTCCTATTAACATCCAAAAGCATGGGACTCACGTATTTACTGTTAAATTTTCTGCGAGCCACATTAAAAAAAAAAAAAAAGTTGTTCTTTTTTTTTAAAGGACAATCAATTGATTTTACTAATATATTGAACACTAACTTCCCAAAAGGGCTGGAGTTTTAACTTGGTAGTACACTGCTCTATATTTTCTCAGGACCCAGGTTCTATACCTGTTGTTGTTGTTGTTGTTAGGTGCCGTCGAGTCAGTATCCGACTCATAGTGACCCTCATAGGGTTTTCAATGGCTGACTGTTTCGGGATTGCCTTGGGAGTGGATTGCCAGGCCCTTCTCCCATTTTTGCGGTGCTAGGAATTGAACTCGGGACCTCAGAGACTGCAGCGCAGCACTCTACCAACTGAGCTAAATCCCAGCGGTTCTATACCTAGCACTGCAAAACTGGAAGGATGTGGCCATCCACTCCCGAAGCACTACTGAAACAGCCACTGAAACCTCTACGAGGGTCACTACGAGTCAGACCCAATTCCATGGCACTTAACAAATTCCCAATATATCATTTCTGCGTGCAATTAATATTGAAAAACTGCAATGTAGTAGTTTTTCGCTTCATACTAAATCTTCAAATCCAGCGAGTACATCACCCTGGGGTCACTTCTCTGTTTGGACCAGTCCCCCTTGAAGCACTTGGCAGCCCCACATGCTGGACAGTGCAGGTCTAGGACACTCATTTCCCCATGTGGAAAATGTCAGGGTGACCTCCCACCTCCTGGGCTGCAGGAGGACAGAGACAGCATTCTGCCAAACACCTGATGTAAGGCAGACTCCCGTGGTTCCACTCTCCAAGAGTCAAGCCCAGTGGGACCCTCTGCATTTCTCCCACTATAGGAAGTGGGGCACTACCTTTGGCAGATTTGGCCTATCTCAGCCAGCCCACCTTATCCACATTTGCACCAACATTCAAAATTTAACCATTTGTTGCTGATCATCAAAATACAGATGAATTAAATATGTGTTACTGATGGCTATGATTTCAGATATGCAGGATACGCCCGCTCACTGTTTGCATTTGGCAGGGCAAGGGACAGACCAAGTCCTTCCAACGTGCATAACAGCAGCAAGCACAGAGTTCACTGGTGGGCCATGCCCTCGATTTCCTTTAAATAATATTTACGGATAAATACCAGGCTTGGGGCCTGGGATTTAGCTCAGTTGGTAGACCACTGCACTGCAGTCTCTGAGGTCCCGAGTTCAATTCTCAGCACCTCAAAAATGGGAGCAGGGCCTGGCAATCCACTCCTAAGGCCATCCCGAAATAGTCAGCCATTGAAAACCCTATGAGGGTCACTATGAGTCGGATACCGACTCGATGGCACCTAACAACAACAACAACCAGGCTTGGTCTCAGGAACTGAATAACGGCTACAAGCCGACTTTGTACTGGTGGAGATTATATTCCTGTATAGGACACTAATACACATAGAAACCAATGCATGCATAAAATGCAGGTGGCAAGCAGTGCAGACAATCCATATAGGAACAGCCACTTTGCTGCTGCCACGTGCGAACAAGAACTTCAAGGACAAAGAGAATGTCAAGTCCGCCACTGCATCCTGGACACTCGGTTTGGGTCCCATCATAGAGAAACCACTCAATGTGTATTTGATGAATGAATGAATAAATATTTACTACAAGCATAGTTATTAAAGACTGGCTGAATGAATGAGATAGAATTGAATGGCTGTTACGATAGATGATTGTTGAATGAATGAAATGGATTGAATCCAACTGGGTGATTACCACATACAATAACCACCCTCCATTGCTATTCTGTGACTTTCTAGATCGTCAATAGCAAGCCCCTGTTCAGAATGTGTTCCTCCTCAATCCAAGCTGCAAAGTCACTCCCAGGCACATTCCATGTGCCAAGGGATTCCTGGCGCTTGGATTCACTTTGACTTGATCTCACCAGATGTTTCCAATATATGATTGTTCGCTCCTTACTTTGTTTTGCTTTGTTTCTAATTGGAGTGATTGTAAGGGGATTTTGTTTCATTTGTCACCAGAACAGAACACACACTCTTGGTCTCACAGCTGTATTTACAAAAATGGCTTCCCCTTAGGCTACAGAGCACTAACTCCCATCTTCCTTCCACTCAGGCATTTGGAGAAGCCATGAGATTTTCCTGAAGTTAACATGGCGGACAAGTGCTATTCTAGGCCGGTTTGTATGTTTCCCCTTTTCTTGGTAACAGCCCCCCAGGTCTCCCTCATGCATCAAAACACTCTCCTCGAAGGAGGAAGAGAGGTGACTAGCTCCGCTCCCAATTAGATGGGATCGTGTGATTTATGACCCAAATATTTAGTCTATGTCCACTCTGAAGCTAGTTTGGGGCAATCACATGACCGGCCCTCGTCCAATCAGCCTGAGAGTCAGGCCTGCTGGGAAATGGCCTCCTACCTGCAGTGTTCAGGCCCACTGAGCTGGGGTGGGGCCCTGACGGGCGCCTCCTGCTGGCATTCCTAGTCTTCCTGCCCATATCCACTCTCTCCTCCATCCTGCTGGCGTTCCTAGTCTCCCTGCCCATATCCACTCTCTACTTCACCTTGCTTCCAGCCACATGCAGTCACAGGGACACAGGAATCCCCTGGACTCCTTGGTGGCTGGTGACAGAGGGGCCAGGCTGAGGGGAGGCTTAGCCAGTCTGGAGAGGAGGCAGGGACCTCCTTCCTGGTCCCTTCAGCTGAGGTCCAGGAAGTCAAGGAGTGTGGGTGAGACCACGCCCCTGCTGGGCGGCTCCTCCTCCATGCTCACCAATCCCATCAAGTCATTGCTCATCTGTTCAATTCATTCCCCATCCCTCCCTTCTGAACACAGAAACTTGGAAAGATTGAAGAGAACAGAGACCTAGTTTCACCATGCAAAGCCGCCTGACCTCTGGTCTTTACAGTCATAAGTGAAAATGAACTTGCTATAGCTGGGCTCGGGCTGGGATTTAGCTCAGTTGGTAGAGTGCTGCGCTGCAGTCTCTGAGGTCCCGAGTTCGATTCCCAGCACCACAAAAATGGGAGAAGGGCCTGGAAATCCACTCCCAAGGCAATCCCGAAACAGTCAGCCATTGAAAACCCTATGAGGGTCACTATGATATAGCTGGGCCCGGTGGGTGGCGCACGCCTGTATTCCCAGCCACTCAGGTGGCGGGAGGCGGAGGCAGGAGGATCACAAGTTTGAGACCAGAGGCAGTCTGTGTAATGTAGCAAGACCCTGTCTCAAAAAGTAAAAAATGGGCTGGGGTGCAGCTCAGTGGTCCAGCACTTCCAGGGCACGCAAGTACAAGGCCCTGGGGCCAACCCCCAGCAAAACAAAATAAAACAAAACAACGAAAATGAACTTGCTTTCTTCTTCACGCCATTCAGACCGTGGCTTCCATCACTTGTGCACTGAAGCATCGTCCTTGATGCTGAACCACGGCCAGTGATGGTGCCCCTCCCCCCCCCCCCCCGCCATATTCTGTAGGCATGGCAGGGCATCAGCGTGGAGGCCGAGTCTTGCAGTCAAGTTACCTGGGCAGCCCCTCCCAGGGACTCACCTCTCTAGGGGTCTCTCTGCAATTCCACAATGGTCCCATGGGGGGCTTCAAAGTTTAGATTCAGCCCTGTTGAGATCCTGGACCTGTCTGAACCAGGATGGCAAAATGCCAGTGGCTGGGTCTTTTTCTCCTCGGGACTACCTAGAGGTGTTCTGGGTGGACAGCTGGCTCAGGCTGGCCTTCCAGTCTGGATTTCTGCCCCTTGGCTGGGGTATCTGACCCTCTGCCTAGCTCTTCTTGGCCCTGGTTTTTGGGTAGAGTGCACCTCGCCCACCCCCTCAGCCCAGCCCTGCCAAGATGTCTCCTCTGACTGACTCCCCTTTCCCAGCCTGGCCCCCGCCCTCCCTGGCCTATTGCTGAGGGTGGCCTGCCTCGCTGCTGTGCCTCCCAGAACCTTGGCACTGCAGCACACGAATGGATAAAAGGAGTCATGTCTGAGGTTGTAAGGAGAGAGTCAAAGGAAGATGCTTACGTTAAGTTCATGGCCAATGCCTTGGCTGCCTACCAGAGGATGGCTTACCTTCACAAGGCCCTCTGGGCATCAACGTCCTCATCTGTAAAATGGGCCTTATCATCAATGCTGATCTCTCCCAAAACATAGTTCTCTAAATGCTTCCAGCGTCTTGTAAAGGGACAGCACACCCTCTTCCTGCTGTCCTTCCAGCCTTTCATTCTGAGCAGACCGGAAGACATCATGTTGTCGTTGTTGTTAGGTGCCATCAAGTCGGGTCCGACTCCTAGCAACCCTACTACAGCAGAACAGAACACTCCTGATTCTGTGCCAGGTACACGATTTATGTTTAAGCTCATTGCTGCACACATTGTGTCAATCCATCTAGTGGACCATCCACCAATCCATCTCGTTGGCCTGCCATTCTCCCAAACATGATGCCCTTCTCCAGGGATTGGTCCCTCCTGCCTACATGTCCAAAATACCTGATATGCAGTTTAGCCATTCTTGCTTCCAAGGAGCAGTCTAGCTGCACTTGTTCTAGGACAGATCTGTTGATTCTTTTGGCAGTCCATGGTATATTCAATATTCATCTCCAGCACCATAATTCAAAAGCATCAATCCTTCTCTTGTCTTCATTGCCATGCTCCTGCATAGAACTTTACAATGTCCTTGCCTTCACGCACAAGACCTCCCTTATAGAAACTCTGACAATCAGCAAAGTCCAGCTACCCCCACTTTCTCCATGCCCCCAGCACACAGTTCCACTGCAGCTCACCGAGGTGTGATGGCATCCCTCAATCCCATGCCATCTCATCCTTCTGTCCCACACAGCTCCTCCACAGGCTGAGCATACTTCCTCCAGGGAGCCCTCCCTCATTCTCAGCACCACCTCCTCACACCAGCCAGGGACTCAGGCCACGAGACTGCCTGACTTCCTGCATCTCTGGCACTCTTCATGTGGCTTTCCCAACTTTCAGACTAGAAACCCCTAAGGGCAGGGACTTCGTCTCATCTTTTTGTACAGCCCCAGCAATCAGTACCAGGCCACACAAATGTAGATCCCCAGTAAGTGTGTGCTGGATAAATAAATGCATTAAATAAGAAACAGAGAGTGGCACAGAACCCTAGAGCCACCCCAGTCTCTAGAATGGCCCAGCTGTTTTCTCACCAGACTGCAGGACACGGCCCTCCCTGGGACCAGGCTGCGCCTCCCTCGCATCCGTACCCAGCTGCCCTGGTTGCCAGTCCCTCCCACCAACCCCCTAAGGCCTTTCTGGCCCTGACCAAGGTGGGGTCCACGGGGCTTTCCAGCCAAGAGTTGCCCAGTCCCCTGCAGCAGTCAGCAGGACAGACTGAGAGTCTGCTCCCAGACCCCCACCATCTTCAAAGCACAGCACCCATCAGGCCTAGAGCAGAGAGTCACCCAGCACCCAGGGGGACTCAAGAAAGACAAACATCACCCAGCTGAAGCAAGCGCAGACAGAAACTAGAGACAGGCTGGGCTGCAAGGAAGCTACTTCAGCCTTCCTATCTCGGGGAGCCACTGGCCTCAGCATGACCCTGCCAGGCTCTCGGAGGTCAGGCTTACGCGAGCCAGCCCTGGAGCCACGGCCTCGCTGCCTGGTTGCTGCCCAGTGCCTCCCACCTCCCCCATCCCAGCCGCAGAGAGCAGATTCCAAACTAGTTAGAGACCTCAGGTTATCTCAGAGGGCAGCAGGTCAACAGCATGGCCCCCTGGCTATGCAGCCCCAACCATCTCTAAAGGATGGATTCAGGCTGCCGAGCACAGCTTGCCTGGCCTGTTCCCACCCGTTTTCTTGCTGCCCTGTGCCTGCTGTATCAGTGAGGGCTTTACAGGCACTGCCTGCAACTTCAGCAGCTCGGGGCAGACCAACACAGACGCCTGTAAGAGCTGCAGGTGACACTTTGTGGAACTTTAGTGGTCCAGGACCTCCCTTACTGGTGGTATGGGGATTTAGAAAGGCTTCCTTTAAAACATTTACTGATGAAGATCAAAGATCATAGCCTTCAATATGAGTTGGGACTAAACATCAACAAAACAAAAATCCTTACAACTGGGTCGGTACTCAGCTTCACAATAAGTGAAGAAAAAATGGAGGTTGTCCAAGATTTTGCTTTGCTTGGCTCTATAATCAACACCTGAGGAAGCAGCAGTCAAGAAATCAAAAGACGCATTGCTCTAGGAAAAGCTGTGGCAAAAGATCTCTTTAGAGTATTGAAAAGCAAAGATGTCACATTGAAGATGAAGGTGCGTCTGACTCATGCCATGGTATTTTCAGTCACATCTTATAGTTGTGAAAGCTGATCATTGAACTAGGGAGGCAGGAGAAGAATTGATGCTTTTGAATTATGGTACCGGAGATGTCTATTGAATATACAATGGGCTGCCAAAAGAACCAACAGACCTGTCCTAGAAGAAGTGCAACCAGAGTGTTCCTTGGAAGCAAGAATGGCCAGACTGCGTCTTACATATTTCGGACATGTAGTCAGGAGAGAACAATCCCTGGAGAAAGACATCATGTTTGGGAGAGTGGCAGGTCAACGCAAAAGAGGAAAACCCTCCACCAGATGGATTGACACAGTGTCTGCAACAATAGGCTTAAGCATAAAGAAGATCGTGCGCTTCGCACAGAATCAGCAAGTGTTTTGATCCGCTATACATAGGGTGGCTGTAAGTCGGACTCAGCTGGATGGCACCTAACAACAACAACAACAACTCTTTCGTCGGCAAGCCCTTTCCACCTCTGCCCCTGCAGGGAGAAGCCAGGCAGGATCTCTGCCAGGCTGTGCGGGGTCAGTGGCTGACCTTGCACCTGCTGCGTGCCTACCACGCCCTCCCTTGCCCCGACAGCTCTGCTTCTCTCTGCCCAGGGCCCCTCCCGCAGGCAGGCAGTGGCGCTGCCCAGGACAGGCACAGAGCTCATCAGGGAAGCGGGACCCGCTCACTTTCACACAGGCGGCGCCGCAGCTTCCCGCGGATCTTGTCGATGGCGTTGAAGTCGGACACGTGGAAGACGTGCGCGGCCTTGGGCTCCGAGGCCATCTCCTGCAGCTCCTCCTTCAGTGCCGCGCCCACGCCCACGGCGAAGATGCGGATGCCAGCTGCGTGCGCGGCCGCCGCGGCGTCCAGCACCAGGTCCTGGCTGCGGCCGTCGGTCAGCAGGATGACCACCTGCTTGAAGGCCCGGTCGCCCGGCCGGCCGCCGGCCTCGGCGGAGAAGCTGCGGCTGGTAACGAAGCGCAGCGCGTCGCCCGTGTTCGTGTTGCCCCCGTGGTAGGCCAGGCGCCGTGCGGCCGCCTTGACCGCCTCCCGGGAGCCGAAGCGACCCAGCTCGAAGGCCGTGGTGGGCCGGTCGCTGTAGCGCACGACCCCCACGCGGGTGTGGTCCGGGCCCACCTCGAAGGTGTCCACCAGGTTGGCCACCCACTGCCGGACCTTCTCAAAGTCCTCCTTGCCCACGCTGGAGGACGTGTCTAGGAGGAAGACCAGGTCGTAGTGGACAGTTTTGCAGCCTGCGGGGCAGAGAGAGAGAGAGAGTGAGGAGGGCAGTTGGGTCTGGGAAGGGCATGTCCATGGGCATGACAGGTGGGGCCACCGGAGCCAGGCAGACCTGACCCAGAGGCCTCCCTGCTCTGCCTCTCCCTGGCATCTGACTGTTACAAAGCTGAGCCTCACCCTTCAAGGGCCACATGGCAAAAACCATGAACCTTCCCAAGGTCACTTGGATGATAAGCTGACCACATACAAGATGACATTAACAGGATTCGCACCCCCTGAATGCCACTATGTGCCAATTCCTTTCATTTTCCCTCTGCCTCAAATCCCTCTGCCCCAGTTTCTCTCTGCCCCAAATCCCACCCTTACCTTGAACCCCTGGCTCTGAGCTCAGATGGGGATTTCCAAAAGCCTGTCCCTACCAGGGGATGAAGTGTCACCCCCAATGGCCTCCCATGGCCCTGAGCACCCTTCCTGTTAGCAGCGGGATGTAGCTTTATCCACTGGGGCCCAAAAGTGACTTTATTATTATTATTTTTAAAACTACTACAAATAACACATGCCCATTTCAGAAAAGGCAGCCAGAAGGTACTTTAAATGATCAGGTTCCCATCTATATAGGGAGAACCACTCTTAAGCCATGGCATGTAGCCTTGATTCTTTTCTACTTTCTTTTTTCCCAGTAATTGGGGGTTGCGCCCAAGGCCTCTCAACTGCTAGGCAAGTGCTCTACAACTGAGCTGCACCCTTAGACCCCTTTTTATTTTGCTTTTCTTTTCTTTTATTGAGACAAGGTCTCATTACGTTGGACAGGCTGACCCTGGCCTCAAACTCATGATCCTTCTGCCTTTGGAATGGCTGGGATTATAGGCATGTGCCACTATGCCAGGCACCTTGATTATGTTCTATTTCCCCACAGTTTTTGATGGAAATGAGGTGGTGCCAGGCATACTGACACGGGAGCTGTTTTCCCTGAACCTAGCATTATGCTAGAAACTAGTTTCCAGTTTGATCATGCGGGTCTCCACAGATGCATAGAGCCCACTGCACAAACACACACATGACATCAATCCATGCTCTCTTGTTGGATATTTAAAGAGTTTACAGTATTACAAAGCATCTAAAGAATATAACATTCCTGTATTTTAAACATAAATTTGTAGATCTATACTTTTTGCATATACACTTATATAAGTATAAAACTAAATAAAATTTCATATAATTTCAGATGATGCTTTTGAGTACACAAGATAAGGCGTTATATAACGTTTCTCATCCTCACAGCCACCCCGTGCAGGAAGCTGACTCGTCCACTTCATAATTAGGTCATGGGAAGAAAAGTGTTTTCTAAACTGCAAAGGGCTGTGCAAACATGCACGGGACCTATGAAGCCTGTCTTCACTCCTCCAGAACATGGAGTTGGGCCCCACAGGCCACAGCAGCCCAGGGGCCTCCGGGAATACCTAGCATGAATGTTTGGGTAGTAAAAATCCAAACCGAACAAAAGGAGAACACACTTTGCTAAAATATCAGATTGGCCAAGGTCAAAGACTGATGGTCACTATGAGGCTGTGAGGGGAAGGTGTGTGTCGGGTAAGCAGAGGCAGTGGGATTTGCTACACCATTCTCAGGGGCTTTTAGGCCCTTGAAAAATGTATCTTCTTATCCACCAATCCCAGATGTAGAGATTTACCCCCAGAAAACAATCAGAAAAATTGGGGGAGGATATCTAAGGAATAGCCTGCAGCTGTAGCCCTGTGGCATCCGATCCCGCCAGATCTCGGAAGCTAAGCAGGGTCAGGCCTGATTAGTACCTGGATGGGAGACCGCCAGGGAACATCAGAAGCTGTAGGCTTGGGAGAAGGACCTGGAAACCCCCTCCCAAAAATCAATCTGCCACTGAAAACCCTATGAACAGCAGAGAAGCACTGACAATAGTGTTTCCCCTATTGTACAGAGGGTCGCTATGAGTCGGATACCGACTCGACGGCACCTAACAACAACAACATCTAAGGAATAGAAAAGCAGCATGACCAAGAAAATCATGGAAACAACCTAGATCATCACCCAGATAGAAAGAATGAAATAGATGTCCCTGTGTGCTGGGTTCCTACGCTGCAGTGCCAAGCCACCATGACAGCACTGGCACCTCAGAGCCCTCATTTACCAACATGAACACCTTTGCCAATGGAGTGGTGCATGTGAAAAGCTGTCCACAAATCATCATGGTTAGTAGGACAGATTTCCAGGAAGAGCCCCTGTGCCCATCTGTGCAGCGATGCCTGGGGGAACCTGAGAGGAAGCATGGCTGACCTGTGAAGGGATTTTATTGTTTTGCATTTTCTGCTCTTGTATGTACAAACCCATTAAATTCAAAACCCAAAATAAAGCCGTATGTATTTACATATTGTTGCTGTTGTTGTTGTTAGGTGCCATCGAGTCGGTATCCGATTCATAGCGACCCTCATAGGGTCTTCAATGGCTGACTGTTTCGGGATTGCCATGGGAGTGGGTTGCCAGGTCCTTCTCCCATGTATTTACATGTCCACAAAAATATTCCCTGTCTGGCCCAAGCCAATGCCTCCCTTAACTATCCCCCATCTTTCTCTCCAGTTTTCAAAATCCAAATTACAATGTGCATGGCACCCCAGCCTAAGCAGAGCTGTCTCTATCAGCACTACAACTTTCAAATGTGTTTGTCCACATATAGCACGGTGAGATGATTCCTGGGGAGTTTTTCTCCTCACCAAAAACGTCCATCCTTTTGTCCTTGGGACTATGATGCCCCAGCCCATTTAGGGTAATTGCTGTGGGTTATAATCCTACGGCAAGTTTGTTTTAAGGCTGCAGAAGGCTCATTTGTTCAGGAGGATTCACCAAGGGCCCCCTGAGCTTTGGCGTATTTTCTCCCAGAGGCTGGGAACAGCCCGGGTTGTGGCCTGGTGAAGGTTAAGTGTGATGTGCACAGAGGGCCCTTAATGAGAGCCTCAGCCCTACCACACAAGGAGCCCAGCCATGCCCAGCAGGCGAGGGCCGGGAGGGATGAGCCAAGGGCCTTCCTGCCTTTAAGTCACCTCTGCACCGGTGGGTCTGAGTTGTGCCCTGGTCGTTTGGTGTCCTGCTGTGCCGGGTCCCTGGCATGAGAAGCTCCAGTCAGTGCTTAGGTGGACAGGAGGGGTCGGAAGCAAGGGCCAATCTGTGTCCACAGCTCCCAGCAGAGCTGGCATTCAGGGTCTTCTGTGGGTGGGCTGTTGGGTACATGAGGAGGACTGCTGCTAGGCGGGCAGAAAGTGCCTGTCATCGATCTGGGACAGAAGATCCTCTTCCCGTTTCACAGATGAGGAACTGAGGGGAAGCCCCAAGCCCCCTGCCGGTGAGGCTGGGACAACCCAGGAAGTGCTCTGTTAAAACTCCAATCCCTGGGCCACAAAGAACAGCTGGCCTCATTTCCTCATGGATTTTACAAAGTTCCCTTGTGTATTTTACTCTCCTGAGACTCTGAAAGCCTGGCTGGCTGGCAAGGCAGGAGGAAGACTGGCCACGTAGTTTTAAAGTGAGGAACACGTGGCTGGGCCTCCACCGAGTCAACCCCCAATGCACAGCTGACCTACGGAGAGGCCCTGGGACGCCCGCTCATCCTCCGTGAGCTTCCCCAGGCGTTGGCTGACTCCATAGCACATGCGGCTCCAGTCCTGGTCGCCTCTCTGGCTGGACTCCAGTGTGTCCATTCCCCGCTGGCCTGTGTCCCAGAGGCCTCACTGAACTGACCTACACCATGAGGCAAAGACCCGCTATGGCCCCTGAGCCCTGCGTGCAGGAGGTGGACGGGGCCAGGCCCCCAGCACATCCTGAGAGCAATGGAGATGCAGAGATAGAATGCTCGTCCTTTCTCATCCTCTTCCGCCCTCGCACTCACTCCCCACCCACAAGCGTAGGCATGTCACGCTGTCCCACGCACGCACACAGCCTCCCACAGTGCCCATGTGCACTCCCACACGGTCCCATACAGACTCACGCTCATACTCTTGGGCACGTGGCCACATCCTCCCCCTGCTAACGCGTGCACGCAGCTCACACTCACACTAACGCACCGTGCTGTCCCTCCCGCTCGCATGCCGCCCCCTCTCACGCATCCTCTCTCTCTCTCTCATGGTGCCAGCTGACCATACATGGCCCCGCCTCACCTGCGCGCTGGGCCCGGGCGCGCTGCACAGGCCAGAGCAGCAGGGTGCACAGGAGGCAGGCGGCGGCGCGGCCGCTCTGGGAGAGGAGCATCGCTCGGCCAGGAAGAGAAGCCGTCCGGGTCTAGGCAAGCATGTCCTGTGGGAGAGAGGCAGCCTTAGGACAGCTGGCAGAGAAGCGGGAGGGCACCTGCCCGCCCCGCACCGGGCCCATCTCCCCTGAGCCCATCCTCCCTCGGCCTCTCCTCTGCCCAAAGCCCAAGGAGCCACGAGGTCCAGGCCCAGCCCATCAGTAGTAGTGCAAGTCCAGTCCACTACTAACCGTGACTCACAGATGTACCCTCACCACCTGCCCCTGACCTCACACCTCCCCCGCAGGCCTGAGAGTGGTAGCTGTGGACTTTCCAGCAGTTTCCCACCAACGAAAGCTCGAAACAGTGCCAGCTCTCTGAGGAAGGTTTTCCTGTGCCCCAAATCCCACCCTCATCTTGAATCCCAGGCATGCAGCTCAGATGGGGTTTTCCAAAAGCCTGTCCCTCCCCGGGGAATGAAGTGTCACCCCCAGCGGTCTCCATGGCCCTGAGCACCCTTTATGTTAGCTGCGAGATGTAGCTTTATCCACTGCCTCGCCAGCCACCAGATCCTTGGGGGCTGATGCCAAGCAAACGCTCAGGGCATGGAATACAGTCCAGCGTGGCTGAGCCAGTATACCTCAGCAAAGGCCAAATGAAGAATGGCTCCAGAGATCCCCAAACCTGAACACTTGTAATGGGAGAGGTTCTCTCACAGCCAACAGGGCCCAAGTGTTATTCTTCTTCAAATAACAGGTGGGAAAATGTTTTGAAGATTTTATTAAAGAGACAAATATGAAACAGATGGCAAGAAAGTAAGTTTTGTGCAAAGGTATTTACTCAGTCTGTGTTTGCAAAGTGGCGATGTGGAATAGGTGTTTACACTGATGAAGGGGCAACCACACAAGACCAGGAAGATGCGACCCATGAATTGGCACATGCACTGCAGCAGGAGAGATGCCCCACTGGTGCTTTGGATTGGGGCAGATTGTGGGGGGGATGTGTGAACAAAAACCACAAGGCATGGGGCATGAGTGAACGTGTAGGGGCATATGCATGATTGTGATTTTTACATTTTTCTGAATTATGTTGACATTTCAGTTCTTTGTCAATGACAACCTAGGCAATCTAAAATGCTCCTGTGAAGTGGAGGATAGCTTCCAGAAACGTGGATTAGCTATGAAGGAAACATCAACAGGACTGAGCCTGATGTCAAACACAGGTGAGCCAGTCTCTGGCATCACACCCCTCGCACAGCCCCCTACCACTTATACATAGCAATCTGAATGTATAAGCCTTCTAGGCCATCTTGAGTGCATGAGACACACCCCTGCTCATTTGACCTCTGGCAGCATCCACGCTCTGGCCACAGGAAACTTCTTGTAGTTCCTGGAACCCAAACATTCTCCCACTCTGTGCTCTGCAGGTGGCACCTCATCCCAGAAAGTCCATCCTCAAGCTGGCCTCAGGGTGGTAGAGCCTGTGTAATTTCAGTCAGTCCTTACAACTCCCTGTGGTGGCTGTGGGCCTCTCCAGTTTACAGATGATAAATAACTCACCCTAGCAGGTCAAGGACCTCACCCAGCTTCACTCCTACACTGGTGGAGCCAGGATCACATACCATGTAACCAGCAGGTACATGACTCCAAGGAGAGTCCCTGTTGTTTGTGTCCAAGCAAGACATCCCTGCTGCACCTAGAACCCTTCATCCTGGGGGCCACCCCAGGGAGATGCCCATGCCTCCCAGCGATCCCAAGCACAAACTCAAAATTCCTCCTACTCTACAGTTACCAAAAACCAATACGTAAACCAATTTTTAATACACCACCTGTGGGTACACTTTACCAAACAGATGTGCCCTGTGCTGGGCTGTACACCAGTGAGGAACAAATCCTTTATCTTCCTACACCTACCTATCTGAAGTCTGCTGACAAAACCTTCTCTCATCCCACATCCCTGGTGCCCTCGGTGGGGCTGGAGGCTCATACTTGGACACATGCAGGGGAGGATCCTCTCCTCATGCCCCTTCTCTCCTCTGATCCTTCTGCCCCTCCCTGAGGAGTAAGAGGTTGCCTGAAGCTCGTCATATCCCTCTGTGAGGCTTAAGCATGTATTTGTTTCCATGGGGTCTGACATGGGTCCTGAGCATGGAATACATCGTACCATGCTGCAACTATTTTTCCAAGGGTCTGTCTCCCTCAGTGGTCAGGGGGGCTCTTTGAGGGCAGAAACTGGGTCTCAGCAGTTCCTGTAGCTCCAATGACCAGCACAAAACCCAGCACAGTGCAGGTACTCCGTGAATGCTCATGTTTGAAGGGAAGGAAGAGGGGAGAAAGGGAGGGGAGAAAGGGAGGAGAAAAAGGCAGATGAGGATCTTGGGACCTCAGGGTCCATGGAGGAAAATGGAACTCAGAGAATCTAGATTATTGGCCTGGACATAGGATCACCCAGGCACATTTTTGTCTCTACTCTGTCTGAACATGCTATTGTTGGGTGTCGTCGAGTCAGTGTGCAACAACTCATAGCTACCATATGTACAATAGACAAGCTGCTACTATTGTGATTCTCTGTTATTTATAAGGTTTTCAATGGATGGCTATTTTGGGGGGGTGGATTGCCAGGTCCTTCTCCCAAAAAGTTGAATGGGATTTGGAGGCAAGTCTTAGTGGAGACATGAGATGTTTGTTGTTAGGTGTGGTCAAGTCGTGCCTGACTCATAGCAACCCTCATAGGGTTTTCAATGGCTGATTGTTTCAGGAGTGGATTGCAACATCCTTCTCCCATTTTTGTGGTGCTTGAAGAGGTTTATTATTTAAATGTATTATTTATTTATTTATTATTTATTTATTATTTATTTATTATTTAAGTGTATCCCCATTCTGTGTTTATTTTCATGTAAATGTCCATTTCTGAAAGTATTTGTGACTGTTAAAGGGCTAGTAGATTTCACTGTTGATTTATTCATTTAATAAATACTCACCCACTGCCCCCACATGCCAGGTGCCAGGACAGGTAGATGGCTTTTCCATTTTCCCCTGTGGCCCCTGAGGTACCAAGATCTTCATCCTCCTTTCTCTCCTCCCTTTCTCCCCTCTTCCTTCCCTTCAAACATGAGCATTCATGGAGTACCTGCACTGTGCTGGGTTTTGTGCTGGTCATTGGAACTACAGGATCTGCTGAGACCCAGTTTCTGCCCTCAAAGAGCCCCCCTGACCACTGAGGGAGACAGACCCTTGGGCAAATAGTTGCAGCATGGCACTATGTGTCCCATGCTCAGGACCTGTGTCAGACCCCATAGAGACAAATATGTGCTTAAGCCTCTTTTGTGGTGCTGGGAATCGAACCCAGGACCTTAGAGACTGCAGAGGGGCACTCTACCAACTGAGCTAAATCCCAGCCCCAGACACACATACTAGTAAAGATAACCTAAGGGGCAATTACTAACAGTGAGGAGCACTAAGTGCCTGCTCGAGGAGGCAGGCTAAATGCTCCTTCCCCAGTTCCATCCTGTTTCTCAGGTTCAGGTTCCTACTGGGACCATGACCTGCCTCCGCCATATTGATGAAAAGCAACATGGAGGGATAACAGGCTCATACCTATCACTGCGGGTGTTAGGATGTGGAACCAGGGGTCACAATCTACTGTGCTCAACCATGGCTGCTCCGCCTGTCCCCTTCCATGCTGGGGATGTTTTTCTCTCACGTTACAACTTGATCAAGGTATGAGCCATTCAAAATTTCTCATATACTTTCTCGTTATTGGAGTCCATCATTTTTGACCACCTAGAATGTTACCTATCTCACTAGCTCCTTATTTTATCATAATTTCTACTTTTGAAGATTTAATGGGCTATTTGTTTAACATGTTACCAAGGATACCTTTGTACCTAAGTCTTGCCCATATATAATTACTATTTTAGGGTGGGCTTATAGGAAAATGCTTAATGGGTTCTATGTGTTTTGCAAGGATCCTGATATTAATTGGCATTCCAAAAAGTTACCCATTTCCACTGCCCCCAGCAATGTATAAGCCCAGCTCCCCACATGCTTGGCTGTGCTGAATGTATCATTCCTTTAGTCTTTTCTAACACTAATAGGAGAAATACTTGTTTCTTGTTTTCTGTGCTTATCTTTGGTCTGTGAGGTTTATTATTTAAGTGTATCCCCATTTATTATTTAAGTGTTTATTATTTAAGTCCCCATTCAGTGTTTATTTTTATGTAAATGTCCATTTCTGAAAGTATTTGTCACTGTTAAACCAAGGGTCTGGAGTGGGAAAAGGGCTAATAGATTTCACTATTGATTTATTCATTTAATAAATACTCACCCACTGCCCTCCCTGGCACATGCCAGGTGCCAGGAAAGGTAGATAAATGACACTGAGCCCACCCTGAATAGGCCCTTGCTGACTCCTGGGACACAGGTAAGATGCACACCAGGGCGAGGCAGGAGCGAATGAGCATTAGAAGGAGGACTGCAGGGGGTTATGGGAGCATGAGGAGGCAGGCTGGGGGAGTAGCTGCCACCTCTCCATTTCAGCAGGTCAGGCCTCCCAGGCTCCTTCCAAGTGATGACTGGAGGCTGAGTATGACTCAAGCCAGCAAGGCAAGTGGTACCTTCAGATGGGGAATGGTACACCCAAGGCCCAAGAGGGGGCCAGGACTGTGTACTCAAGAGACTCCCCTTGTGTGATAGCCCTGTAGTTTCTTTTTAAGACACATGCATGAATTCTACACTCTGATCTCTGCCACCAATGCACCCATCCTTCCTAGATACTAAGGCCACCTCATGAGTGCCGGGCTATTGAAGCCTGAATGAAAGTACACGGAGAGTAGCAGGAGGTAGCCACAGGAACAAGAAGACAAACACAGGCCAAAAATGGAACGTGGAGGAGGCAGAGTTCCAGAGTCAGGGGTCAGAGGCCCAGGAGGAGGAGGACACAGAACCTCCACATAGAAAATCTGAGTTAGTTGTCCATCCCTCATTCTTCAAAGCCATGTGGATGCAGGGCTTGTCTGTCCTGTTCATGCTGTTGCCCAGCACCTAGGACAGTTCCTAAATGTAGTGGTCACCTCAGTAAACACTAGATTTATTAATTTATGATGAGTGGGCAGCATCTGATGCTTTCCTATTATCTTTCTATCTTGTGGCAGCTAGGAGTCACTCACTAGATGAACACAGACATCATCAGAGAGCTGTGAAAATAAATGGCTCACTACCATTTATTATCTGCCATGTGCCCAGCCCTGTCTGATGGTTGCATAATCTCATGCAACTCTTCAAGTCAACTATCATCTTTCCCTTTGAAGAAGGAAGAGACTGAGACAGAGAGAAGATGTGTCTTTCCCCAGGTCTCCCAGTTGGTCAGAGAAGGAACTGAGAGTTGAACCCAGGCCTCTTTTGGGCAGAACCCTTGATCTCTCTGATTCCCCACAGATACAACAAAATCAAATTTAGAAGCAACTTCTGAGCCACCACTGTTTTGGAAATAAGAAACATGGTGGATGGGGCTGTAAAATGACAGCATCTATCCTAGTTCAGAATTTTTCGTTACTCAAGGAGTTTGATAATTTCTCTGACGGCAGAAACTGGGCTTCATCCAAGTTATATTCCCCAAGGTTTTAGAGGAATTTTTATCTTACAGAAAGCTACAGATAAGTATTCCTTATGAACACACGAAAAAAGACTTAGCAAAAGATGCAGTATATTGAAAGTATTAGATATCGTGGCCAAGTGGAATTTCTGCCAGGAATGCAAGGGTGGTTCAGTGTAGAAGAACCAATTAATGTGATATAACCCATCAACAGAAAGAAGAAACACCCCATGATCCCAATTGATGCAGGAAAACTACAAGAAAAGCCAACATCTTTTCATAAACTAAGATTATCAAGGAACTTCCTTAGCATTATAAACAGGGTATCAGAAAGGCCCACAGCTAACATCATATTCAATGGTGAAAGATGTAATGTCTTTCCTTTAAGGTCAAGAACAAGACAAACCACCTGCTTTCAGGGCTCCATTCAACAAAGTGCTTTGCCAGACAAGCAATTAGACAAGCAATCAGACAAGAAAAGCAAATGAAAGACATTCATCCTGGAAAAGAAGAGGGCAAATTCTCTCTATTCGAAGATGACACCATGGCATATGACAGAACCCTAAAGAATCCACAAAAACTGTGAGAACTAATAAATTCATCAAAATTTCAAGATGCAAAATCAGTGCTCAAAAATTGGTTGCACTTCTGTGCATCAGCCATGAACAATCAAAAAAGGAATTTTGGAAATTTCATTTATGATAACATCAAGAAGAATAATAAAAAACTCAGGAATAAATGTAACCTAGACAGTGCAAGACTTGTGCACTGAAAACTACAAAACATTGCTGAAAGAAATTAAAGACCTAAATAAAGGGAAGGGCTGGGATTTAGCTCAGTTGGTAGAGTGCTGCTCTGCAGTCTCTGAGGTCCCAAGTTCCATTCCCAGCACTGCAAAAATGGGAGACGGACATGGCAATCCACTCCCAAGGCAATCCTGAAACAATCAGCTATGGAAAGCCCTATGAGGGTTGCTATGAGTCGGATACTGACTCGACGACACCTAACAACAACAACAAATAAAGGGAAAGACAGCTCCTGACTTTGCTTTATGATTGACAGACTTTCTGTCTAGGGTGGTGAAAAAATTCTAGGAATAGGTGGTAGTCATGGTTGCACAATATGCAGATGTAATTAATGCCACTAAATTATATACTTGAAATGACTAAAATGGAAAAAATTATGTGCCTATATGATATATACACCATTATATGTAATATATAACATGCACACATATATAAGCTTGCAGCCATAGCCCTGTGGCATCAGATCCCATCATATCTCAGAAGCTAAGCAGAGTGGGGCCTGGTTAGTAGTTGGATGGGAGGCCACCTGGGAACACCAGGTGCTGTAGGCTTGGGAGATGGATCCGGCAATCCACTCCCAAAAATCAATCCACCATTGAAAACCCTATGAACATCAGAGAAGCACTGACAATAGTGTTTCGCCTGTCTAACATAGGGTCACTATGAGGCAGATACTGACTCGATAGCACCTAACAATAACAACAACACCACCAACAACAACACATGTATAACCACAAAAACATTACATTACATATATTGTGTCCCAATCCTGCTGAATATTATGCATTATATGGCCACTGAGAATTACAGTTACAATTGGAATGAAGGTTGATAACTGTCCAGTCATACCACCCTTGTGTCTGATCTCGTCAGATCTCAGAAGCTAAGCAGGGTTGAACATAGTTAGTACTTGGATGGGAGACTGCCTGGGAATACTGAGTGCTGTAGACTTGGAGAAGGACCCAGCAGCCCACTCCCAAAAGAATCAACCATCAAAAACTCTGAGTAGCAGAGAAGCACTGACATAGTGCTGAACATCGCATAGTGTCGGGGGTGTTTCATTCTGTTGTACATACAGTTGCTATGAATCAGACCTGACTTGATAGCACCCAACAATGACAACAACAAATCAGCCGATAGTAAGTGCAGAGATTAGCCTAGATTTTCTGGATGGGCTGAAAGTCATCACACAGGACCTTCAAGGTAAAAGGAGGAGGCTAACTCAGAACCAGAATGGCAGTAGCCTACCCTGGCTTTGAAGATGGAGGAAGTGGCCATAAGCAAAGGAGTGCAGGTGTTTCTAGAAGCGGGAAAGTCAAGGAAAGGGATTCCACCCTGGAGACTCATGGAGGAATGCAGATTTGCCAACACTAACACTTTGATTTTATCCTAGGGAGACTCATTACAGACTTGTGACATCCAGAAGTTTAATGCCTTTGGGTTGTTTTAAGCCACTAAGTCTCTGGCTATTTGTCACAGCAGCAATAGGTAACTGATACAGATGCAAAACAGCAATGAATATTGAAGGGAATGCAGGGTCTCTCAGAACCAAGGACAGAGTCCTCTCCCTGGGCAGCTGTCCTCTGCCTCTTTTCCTCACTTGCCTTCGGCAGGGTTTGTTCAGGTCCTAGCAAGGTCACTTTACCAAGAGCCTGGGAAGCCCAGGAGTGGGGGAATAGAGGTCTCCATCTTCCTTCCTTGGAACGACAGGGAGTCCTGAGATTAGGTGGGAGGTCAGCAAGGGGACAGAGGTCCCAGGGACTCCTCCACCTGCAGACCTACCAACTGGACAGGGAAAACAGGCAGCAGGTTCTACAGTGGCTTGAGAGCACCCCACCCCTGGGTGGGCCCTGCCTGACTCCCAGGGCCCTATGTGGGGGAGGCATAAAGCCCTCTGCATTGCCACCACCCTGTCAGCTCCAGCAGGAGAGCTGCAGTGTCCAGCAGTTCTGTGCACAAGGGGGCAGAGCCTGCGGAGTTCTCCATCAGAGGTCCTGGCCACACAAATCCTGGCTAGCCCCTGGCTCTGGTTAACTGCTCTGCACCTTCACTTCCTCGCCTATAAAGTACAGGTGATAACAGAAGCCATCTCACAGGCGACTGTCATGAGGGTTAAATAATAGAAGCACATGACAAACCCTCAACCCCGCTACAGCCATGTCAGTAATGGTACCCAGAGCTAGAACCGAAGCCCACACCTGCCTGTTTCCAACCTGCACAAAACCCCACTGTAGGGCACTGCCTAGAGAGGCAGTTTGCCCCGGGGCCTATCTAGGCCCACTTGGAGGTCTGAGGCTTGTTCCCCAGGCAGTAATCTTTGCCCTACATCTGAGAACTCCTGGGCGGCAAGCTTCCGAAGATGACACTGGCATCCAATCCCTTTCCTCAGGCCCCTTGACACTGATTGGCTGTTTCCAAACCACCAAAAGGCTCCTGATTAGACAATTCAGAAACCATCCCTGATTGGCTACTTTTACAAAACCAAATTTGCCTATCCCCCCTGATTGGCCAAAACCTGGATGGGGTGATTGCCTCTGATTGGTCCCTGGCTAGCCCCTGGAGAGTATATAAGGATGGTACACGGAGCAGTCTGGGTCCATTCCATCGACTGGGACGGACAAGGAAATAATAAAGAGCTGCTGGAGCAGAGCACTTGGAGTCAGCCCTGGAGCACAGTCTAGCAAGGGTGGCAAGCCTCTGGATGCAGGCACTACACATCTCCATCTTTACAACAACCCCATCTGGTGCCATTGCCTCTCCAAACTAACCACTCCCTCCCTGTCAGCTACTCCAGGGGGACTGTGCTATCACCACCCCCTCACAAGCCTGGGCCGATATCCAATCCAAGGCCAGTGAATGTCAAAAATTACAGTCCCTATTCTTGGATCTCCAGGGGAAGGGCTAGGGAAAGCGCCTGATGGTGTGTTGCTGTGGGTGGGGTCCTCACCCACATCCACTCGTAGATCATGGCTGACTTAAATCAGCACTATCATTCCCACCCTACCTACGATGACCCAGGGGACTGGATGTGTGCACAGCTTCCCTAAGCACATATGCAAGTGATGACTGAGCTGGGCTTGGCACTGGACTCAGTGATACCAAAGCCATCTCCTTTCCACCATTAATATGTCTCATGGGCTTACTGAGTGCTGGGAACAAGTCTAAGGGCTTCATACACAGTGGCCTGTTTGATCTGAAAAGTGGGCAGCATTAGCCCTATTTAGAGAGTCAGGAACTGAGGAGTGAAGGGTGTCAGCTCCTCCCTGTGGCCACACCTGAGAAGCCAGGAGTCAGTCCAGGCAAAGTATGAACACAGTCCACACTCAGAACCCTGCAGCAGCCCCATGTCTCTGGATGGCTGGAATCTGACTGGAGCAACATGGAAACAAGCACAGGATCTAATCACAAGCCAAGCTATGCTCCACCCAGTGCCCAAGAGGTAGAGGACCAGGGCTTTCAAAATAAAGGGGCAGAGCCTGTGGAAGAGGCTTCCAGGCAAGGTAGGAGAGAATAGCCTTCTCTGGCCTGCTCAGGTGTTGACTTACAGTAATTAATTTTGGGGTGTTGAACCATCCTTGCACACCTGGGATAAATCCCACTGGAGCAGTGATGTAAAATTCTTTGTGTGCATTGTTTGACTTGGTAATGTTTTACTGAGGATCTTTCTATCCATGTTCTTGAGAGATCTAGGTCTGTAGTTTTTGTGTGGTTTAGGTATTAAGGTGATGCTGACTTTACAGAATGAGTTGGAAAATATTCACTCTCCTTCTATCTTCTAGAATAGATGGCAGAGAACAGCCCTCTACCCAGGATAAACAAAGTGCTCCTGAGAAAATGCCCAGTGAGGCTGGCCGCCTGGTGTGGAATCGTAACTGTGTCCCTGGTGACAGAAGACACAGTTCTAGTCCTTCATTCCCGTGCCCATAGGGGGACACTCTGTTCCATGGGCACAGGAGCGAGAGCTACAGAAAGTGACTTCTGAAAACCCTGTAGCATGGATCCGGCCATGGAGTAGGCACTCAGGAAAGGTGACATTTCCAACAGATCATCTTCTCCACCCTCCCAGCCCACCTCAAGTTGCAGCCTCAGCAAGCAGGGGCCATGGCCACCCCACCCGGCCCTGAGCCGTTTCCAGGGGTCAGCTGCCAAGCTGGCATGACGTAGGCCACACCCCTGTTCCCAGAGGCAGAGCTCAGCCATTAGGCCCCCAAAAGTCCAGCAATTAATTTACTGAGCTGGGTTCCTTCCACTAGCCAGCCCATCGCCATAGTAACCAGCATTCCTTATCCAGGGACCCAGAGGAGGGGGAGGACAAGCATTGGCAGAAAGCAATCTGAAGAGAGAAAATGAGATCCAGACCCAGCAAGGGCAGCCTGGGCATATCTGTGCTCTGCCGGCCTCGAGAGGCCACCCCTGCCTGCCTGGGGCGGGGGCTGGGCAGCGTGGGGCACCACTACCGTGTTGCCCAGCGATCGGCCGTGTTCCAGGCAGGAATCTGGGGAGGACATGAAAGCACATTGTGACTGCACTGAGCAGAGTCTTCCTTCCTATCACAGCCCAGCCCTGAGCCTCCAGCACAGCTCTTCTGAGCTAAGATGCAAACCGCACTTGTAAGTCAAAGAGTGGAGGAGAGAGCTGGGGACATCTGTCCTAACAGGGCTGCCAGGGAGCCAGCCAGGATCGCCAGAGAGCCAGCCAGGATCGCCAGAGACCCTGTGTCTTGGACTTGAAACTCAACTCTGTGTGGCTTGGAGCAGTCCCTCTTCAGTCAACACATATATATCAAGGGCTTTTCTGTGCCACATCAGACATGGTCCCTGCCACTGTTTGACTTCTCTTGGGAAAACACTTTTCTCATAGGCTTGTTGGGTTTGATTACATTAGTGAGTGTAGGCATGGAACTAGAAGGTGATATGGGGCCAAGAGAGGAAGCGAGGAGATGAGATCCTGAGCTTGCTTGGGTTGAGGCATGTCTAGCCCACCTGGAGTCCTGAGGCACACCCAGGACTCTTTTATGACTTGGATTCTTTCCTGACTCCCTATGGCACATCCAGCTTGAGTCCAGGAGGCTGATGCAAGATGGCCCCAACCCTATGCAGCGAGGGCGTGTCCCTCCTTGAATTTCTTGCTGTGTCATTGATCTCGGTTGGCTAACCCAAAATGCTGTAGATACTGACTGGCTAACCCAAAATAAATAAAGTTGAGCTGACTCCTGGAATGGTTGTGTCTCCTTGCACTCACCAAGCGTGGGGGGGGGGGGAATTTCCAGCCTCAGGCTAAGGGGCCCCACAAGTGAGAAGCTTAGAACACATCTTGCCATGGAGAATGATTAGGGCATGACATTTTATTATTTTCTTTTTTTGTTTATGTTTTTTGTGGTACTGGGGGGTTGAACCCAGGGCCTCACACTTGCATGCTTTGCAAGTGCTGAACCACTGAGCTGCACCCTCAGCCCATTTTTTTTACTCGCTAAATTACACAGACTGCCTCTGGTCTCGAACTTGCGATCTTCCTGCCTCTGCCTCCCAAGCTGCTGGATTACAGGCGTGCACCACCATGCCTGGCCTTATTTTCTAATCTTTAGTTTCTTCACTCATAAAATGGAAAAAATGTTCTCTACACAGAGCTCTATGGAGCACACGATATGAGATGACAGGCATGATCATTTTAAAGGAGTAAAATGTTGCCACTATTGTCACAATTAAAACCCTCAACTAGACGGACTGACACAGTGGCTGCAACAATGGGCTTAAACATAAGTAAGATCACGTGCATGGCACAGAATCGGGGAGTGCTTTGTTCTGTTATACGTAGGGTTGCTATGAGTCTGACCTGACTCAATGGCACCATCTGAGCTTCTCAGAGACCTCAGCTGACCTTGACTGCACCATGTACCGGGTGTAGCATTGTTTTAGTCTCTAATCCAGTCATGCCCTCAATACTTGTCAAGTACGTTACACTATACTGTGTCCTATGAGCTCGCAGCTTGGGGGTGGAGACAGAGATGCTTTTGTGCATGTCATCAGTGCTCTAACAGGGGAGGACCCTGAATCACAGGACCTGAGCATACATGAAGCTGGCTCAGGCCCTGGAGGTCTGGGAAGGCTTCCTAGAGGAGGTGATGTCTAAGCTGAGCCTGGAGGCCATAAGAGGACCAGGCAGGAAGGCAGGGGATGCTTCACCAGGAGCTGCCCACCCCGCATGCAGTGAGCTGAGGCACGGGAGCTCAGAAAAAGGGATGCGGGGATGCTGAAGGACCGGGCAGGGGCAGGGGGAGCATGAGTGGGGAGGAAGGCCTTCAAGGGTGAGGAAAGAGGTGAACAAGGAGGCCCAGCAACTTGCACAGTGACCCAGAGCAGGAGTTCAGACTTGGGACCAGCAATGTCTGCATGCGTGGAAGTGGCGCCTACTGATGTGATTTAGGAAACTGCAAACAGAGATGAGTTAGAAGAATTGCTGAAGAGGCCAGAGGTACAACCCAGAATGGGGCGCTAACCACATTCCCTGGGATAGTCAGGGGTAAAGCAAAGTCGTCCAGGTACGGTCTTCGCGGTATCACATGATCTCAGGACAAGGTGGGGGGACACAGGGAGAAGAACATCCAGAAGGAAGCCAGGCATGTAGCTTGGGAGCCAGTCACAGAGCGGGTGAAAGGCAAGGTCAGACTGGGCCTACTGAGGCATCGGCAGCATTTGTAAGAGAGCCATATGGAAGGGTCAAGGACAGGTGGGCATTCGAGTCTAGAACACCAAGGAGAAACCAGGAGATAGAATTCACCCTATGTGAACATCAGCAGAAAAACAGGAGAACAGGAGAGATACTCCTGGGAGAATGCAGAGGATGCAGAGGACAGAGTCCGAGGGGTGTCAGTTCAGGCAGGTGGGAGGAGGAAGGGAAGCCACTGTGCCCATGGAAGTTCCACTTCAAGTTAACACCCTAAAAAAATGTGAGCAACCATGCTATAGAACTTCTCTACCTTTGGTCTTCTTCCCTGGCCCCACATTAGCCAGTGACTTTTATGGTGGGGAATTCTGTGTGGTATACTTTTACCTCTAAAAAAAATAGGTATTTAAGCAGGGCGCAGTGGCACACGCCTGTAATCCCAGTGGCTCAGGAGGCGGAGGCAAGAGGATCACAGGTTCGAGACCAGAGGCAGTCTGTGTAATTTAGCGAGACCTTGTTTTACAAAGTAAAAAACATGGGCTGGGGGTGCAGCTCAGTGGTCCAGCACTTGCAGAGCATGCAAGCATGAGGCCCTGGGTTCAACCTCCAGTACTGGGGAAAAAAATAGGTATTTTATGGGTGTGGTATCAGCAAGACCCAAGAAGGAGCTGAACATCTACCTCTGTGTGGGCCACTGTGCTAGTCCTAAACAGGGTGGCTATCTGATAACAGCAAAATTAATCAGGGTCCATGTATTCACAGAAGAATGACCAAGTGTCATTGATACAATTGCAAATGACTCATTACACAACCAGTGCAATTATAGCTTGAACAGGAAAACCTGACCAACTCATTCCAGCACTGAAACAACTCAAATTGTCTAATCAGTATTTCAAAAGCAGCAATCATAAATATGCTTCAAGCAGCGAAAACAAACACTCTTGAAACAAACGATGTAAACAAATTCTTAGCAAAGAAACAGAAGGTATAAAAAAGAATCAGGGGGAAAGTAAAGAGCCAAAAAAGTCAACAACATTCAACGTTCTCTGACTCATAGTATACTAGAGATAAGGCAATGGAGTAAACAATCAATGGACTGGAAAATGGAACAATAGAATTTACCCTATGTGAATATCAGCAGGAAAACAGACTGGGAACAAGTGAACAAAGCCTCAGGGATCTGAGACTATGACAAACCACCTGACACTCATATCAGAGGAGTCCATGAAGGACAAGAGGAAGCTGCCTGAAAAATACATATGTTCAAAGAAATATTAGAAACTCCCAAATGACTGAGATCCTGGAAGTTATAGGCTCTGTTTATCCCCAAGCAGAATAAACTCAAATCCATGCCAAAATGCATGACAGCAAAACTTCTGGAAATGAAAACAAACCCAACTTTTACAGGGATCTAGAGAGACAGGATGCATTGTCTATAGAGGAAAAGTAGCAGGAATGACAGATTTCTCCCTTGAAGCCAAGAGAAGGCAAAGGACAGGCATCTTTTTAAAGAGATGAAAGAAAAGAACCACTGATCAGTAATTCTAAATCCAGTAAAAGCATCCCTCGGGAGTAAAAGGGAAGTTAAGACAATCTCAGACCAAAGAAATTACAAGAATTGGCCATCCATCGATATCTTGTTAGGTGCCATCGAGTCTAGTCTGATTCACAGCAACCCTATGTACAACAGAACAAAACACTCCCTGACACTGGGCCATGAGGCACTATGTCACTGCTTCTCTGCTATTCATAGGGATTTCCATGGTGGGTTGTTTCCGAAGTGGGCTGCGAGGCCCTTCCTCCTATCCACAGACTTACCCTTAAAGAATTGCTGAGGCTAGTTCCCTAAAGAGAAAGAAAGTGATACAAGGAAGAGACTGGGATTTGGGAAAGCAGAACAGTGACATGGGAAAACACAAGGGTACATATAACAGAGTATACTCCTCGGGATTTCCAAAATGATTTGATGACTGAAGCAAAAGTTAGAACATCATCCAACATGGCGCTCGGTGTGTGTAGAGAAAACTCTAAAGACGTTATTGTATTTTGAAGAGAGGGAGGGTTAGAGGTCTCAGTGAAAGAAGGGTTTCAACACTCCAAGCGGTACAACACCCACAGCAGGAGTAGACGAGAAATTAGCCATGTATTTTGCAATACTCAGAGCAACCACTGGGAAGCTGGGCTGAGATGTACTCAAAACCATGATGGGGAAATCAAAATGGAATCATAAGAATTGTTCAGTTAATCTACAAGAGGGAGAAAAGGGAAACTGAGGAACAAAGAACAAAATGAAATAGAAAACAATTAAAAAAAAAAAAACAGGGTAAAGCAAAGTATGCCTGCAGCCGTAGCCCTGTGGCATCCGATCCCGTCAGATCTCAGAAGCTAAGCAGGGTTGGACCTGGTTAGTACTTGGATGGGAGACCACCTGGGAACACCAGGTGCTGTAGGCTTGGGAGAAGGACCTGGAAACCCAGTCCCAAAAATCCATCTACCACTGAAAACCTTATGAACAGCAGAGAACCACTGGCAATAGTGTTTTGCCTGTTGTACGCAGGGTCGCTATGAGTCGGATACCAACTCCATGGCACCTAACAACAACAACAAAGCAAACTGCAGGAGAGAGGTTAAAAATCCATTCAGGATTATTCTTTCAGGTCCCTCAGGCCCCCAGATGAGTTACACAGATAACTTCACACAACAACCTTGCCAGTCACTCTAAGGCAGCTAGGATCATCCCCTGCTTTATTTTCTGTATTTATAAATATTTTAAGAATGCAGTAAGATGTTTGATAAAAAGGATATTATATATGTATATGTGTGTGTATATATGTGTGTGTATGTGTATATATGTGTGTATATACACACACACACATATATAGATATATATACATACACACACACACACCACACACGCATATATATACATATATATATATATATACATACACACACACACACACATATATATATGGTTCCAAGTATGTACAAAAATGTATTTTTAAGAAAAGCATTATGAATAGGGGTCATCTCTGGGTGTTGAATCACCTCATTTTATTTTTATAATTCTTTGGGTTTACATTACCAGCATTCAACAGAGAGGAGAATTGGCTCAGGCCTGGCTGAAGGGTAGGGGACAGAGGGAAAAATTCACACCAAGTCTCATCTCCTTCCCTGTCTATACCAGGCCCTCCCACATGTACTAACTCCCTAACACCCTGGCAGATCCCCAAGCATAGGCTGCGTCCCCCTGCCTAGCTTACCTGCCCATAGAACATATTTCAATAACTCAGTGAATGAAGCAATGAGTGGTTTCTTTTGATTCAAATTTACTGGTTCAAAGATAAGCAGATTTTTGGACAGGAAAATCCTTCATTCTGAAAAATGCAGCTGAACTAGAGCATGTCTTAATCTGTTCAGGGTGCTGTCATTGGCTAAGGCTAGACTGGGTGGCTTAGAAACGACAGAGGCTTATTCCTCCCAGTTCTGGAAGCGGGGAATCCAAGATCAAAGCACCAAAAGATCTGGTGTCTGGTGCAGGCTGCTTCCTGGTTCATGTTCTGTGTCCTCAGGTGGCAGAGGGGGAGGGGCCTCTGAGGCCTCCAGGGACGCTAACTCCCCTCTAGAGATCTCTACTTTCATGGTGTGTTAGGCTTCAATAGATGACCGGGTGACACACCTTCAGTCTACAGCAGACAGCCACCAAGGCGAAGGACAGAAGGAAGCACCAACCACCCCAGTCCTGTCCGCCTCTAGGAAGAAATTGACAAAAAACCCAAAACGGGAAAACGCCTAAATCTAGGGAAAATGAAGGTAACTTGGTTGGACGTTAGTACAAAACCCTTCACAAATCCCCTGAACCTGATTGGACAATTGGACTCAAAGCTGATTGGCTCAGGCCATTCTGTGGACGAGCTATATAAGGAGCTGCACTGCAGCAGCTCGATCCTCTTCTCTCGCCCAGACCATTAGCAAGGAAAGACCCTTTTGGCCTGGACCTTCCACCAACAAGGAAAGACTCCATTCTCACCCAGACCACTGATGAGGAAACAGCTTTCCCACTCTCTCGCCCAGAACTTCGGTGAGGAAAGAACGCTCTCTCACAGCGACCATCAACAAGGAAAGAACCCACTCTCCATCTGATCACTGAAGCAAGAACTGTCTCCTCATGACCACCAAGACCACCAACACGGGTGTTTGCCCCTGGAAGGCAAAAGTGCCCGAGGTTTTTCCTTTCTCCCATCTCCACTGGGGTCCTGAGGGCTGCAAGAGTCCGAGCCCCTCACCCAAGGGTCCCGAGTGAACTGTGTTTAGTATCTGTGTGTGTGGAGGCACTGCCTATCCAAACATCTGGCCAGACCGGGAGGCATGTGCCCCACATCTGGCTGCCCAGTCCCTGCAGGGCGATGGTTTAGCATCAGCTGTGAGGGGAGGGCAGGGAGGTCCCATCAGGGAACACAGGACACAGGTGTTTTGCTGGACCTGACAAGCTGTCACGGTACTGCAAGGGAACAGAAAGTCAGGGGCGTGATATGTGGTTGAGGGTAGTCAGGGCACAGGAAAGGGGTTTTGCTACGCATGGGTGAAAGCAGAGATCAGGCAAAGCTAACTGTCATGGTACTGGAAGTGAACAGGAAGTCATGGGCGTGATATGTGATCAAGGGTGGTCAGGGCATAGGAAAGGGGTGAAAGCAGAGATCAGGGGAACATACGAAGGTTTCCCTCTATGTGCCCCTGAGGACCACTTGTCCAGGAAGTTCCATTAGCATTATTGCTATTAATCCCTCCCTGGATCACACGTGCTGACAGGTGAGTAAGAAATACACCCCCCACCTCTAATCCACTCAAGGTCAGGCACATTCCTGGTGAGAACTGATTTATCCAGAACCAACCACACCGCAGATCCCAAGCCAGGACACGACCCACTCAGTCACAGGCACGGACTCCTCACAACAGATCAAGGTGACCAGTCACTGCCTGGGGGAGAATCTGAGGCCAAGACATTGCTCAAAGTCACAGTCATTGAATGGCAGAGGCTATACTCACATTCTGGGCCATGCACCTCCAGGAATGAGCAGCCACCGCCTGAAGGAATGAAGGTGAACCAGCAAGGCGCCACCCAGGACACGTGAGTGGTCATGGTTTGAATTTAGTGCTCAAAGTAATGTGGCGAAACGCTCTGCAAATTTGAATCACGTTTCATTGAGCTGAAAAGCACCGAGTTGGGAGGAAGGGGGCAATACCTCCGTCCAGGTGCACCACGGAAATGGAGTATCTGAGACCACCCTGCACAGCCACGACTCTCTCCTGCCTGGTCTCAGGATCACTTTTGCCTTCGAGCCTCTTCCTCCAGGCAGCAGAATCCAGCTCTTGTTTTGGCTGGAAACTTCCTCCTACTCTCAGCCATGTGCTTCCCACGAGTGCACCCTGTTTCCTGGGCCAGCCGGAAGCCCGCCCCCTTCCTAGAAGCTAGGATCTGATGCTCAGGGGCAAGCAATAGACCTCTGCCATGCTGTGGAGGAAAAGGCATGCTTCCCTTAAAGCTGCTGAGTCTGGAGATGTGAATGGCCAGCTGCCACCACACGAGGGGAATAGGACACTGAGGGCAGTGAGACAAGATGTATCCCCTGGGCACCTTAACCCAGTTTTCCTCAACGTCAGTGGTGCTCAGTGCTCCGGAGTCTCATGCCCCATCCCAAGGTTTTCAACTGAAGCCAACCAGAGCTGAGGATTTTTCACTTGAGAAGCACGGAGCAGCGGCCTGCTGCACTTAACAAGGCTGGCAGACACTGTCCCCTCCTCTGCGGAGCGCCACCTGCTCTCCCTCAGGCGTCCCTGCTTCCTCCCACTCCCTCTTCAGCTCCGATCTTGCCTCCTTTCACCTGTAGTTGACACCCCAGTTTAGCCACGCTTTTTCCAGAGTTACCCCGTTACCCTCTCCCTCCAGGAGCTCGTGTCCAGGACCCACCCAGACACGCTCCCTGCGCATCCTTCCTGGGCACCGACAGGAGGGTGGTAGCCCTCAGGGGGCCCCACCCCCATCCCTGAGAGAAAATGCAAATCACTCTTGGTTATGAGTTTTTGCAGCTGAGAGCTGTCTCGGCCCCATGCTTATTCCCTTCCCATTTTCAGCGTGGAGTTCCGCCCAACGTCGTCGTCGTCGTCGTCGTCGTCGTCGTCCTCCTCCTCCTCCTCCTCCTCCTCCTCCTCC
>VMDO01002939.1:0-61182 GCA_007922755.1 Pedetes capensis | reverse complement strand
AGAGGGAAGATAAGAATGAGGTCAATATAAATGGACTAGAAATCGCATGTAATTGTTCTAACAAGGTAGAAACAAAGACCACTATAGGAAAAGTTTCTACCTTAAACAGAAATGGAACCCAAGGACATATAGAAAAATACTACATAGTAAAAGATAGAGAAGACTTGGATGGGAAACTTAGATGGGAAGGGGGGGAAAACATAGGGGAGGGTAAGGGGTAACCTATATGAATAATGTTTATCAAATTGCATATATGAAAATTGTCACAATGAAAAGCATGTCAAAATGAATCACGTTATGATGTACATTAAAAATTTCTAATAAAAAAAAAGAAATAAAGTCCATGAGACAGGCTGCAAATTCACCTGCCATCTCCTAATAGGAATCAGGAACTACCAAGAATCACTGGCCACATGTGAGGATGAGAATAAGGAGAGCTGTAGAGGATGCAAGGGGAAAGGATCAGCCACAGTCATTTGTTGTCATGCAGCAATAGAAACCCAGTATCATCCTGTGTTTTACTCTTGCACTATAAAAATACTAGACAGGAAAAGAATCTATAAACTTAAACCAATCTAATCTATCACATTACAGAGAATCATGAAAATTTTTATCTCTCCCAAGCAAATGGTCCTTGAAGAAGCAAATGATATCAGTAAGATTTAGATAACTATCTTGCAGATATTTTCAAACTTCAGACAATTCAAACATGACCTCTGGCTCTTTACATATATACTTGACTCTCTTCAATGTCAACAGGAGTTAAAAATTTATCCAATCAATTATATCAAGATTTTCAAATGTCAGTCTGTTTTATCTCTGCTATATCAAACACATTTATTTCACAGCCCTTTGCAACATGGGGTTTTAGCCTAAACAAAGAATATTGAGTTGTTTCTGTTTAAGAAAATATTTATCCTAATAGGAGGACAGTAGAGACTTATATGAGTTGACAAAAAAATCAGTTTTCTGTGAGCATTAAAACTTTCAACATCAAATTAGGTAAGAGTGTCAGAAGGCATTCTTAAAGCTTGACTGCTCAGGAAGGATTTAAAGGACATGAGTGTGCAGCTGAGCATCAGGACGTTATTGGTGTTTTTCCTCAGCAAGTGTTTAGCAGACACTGTTTCCACTGGATATGATTGTCCAGCCCTTTAATCTTTCTCAAAATTTAAAATTAAACAAGTGTATTCATTGGGGCATGTGGATTAGATGAGATCATGAAAGGAGAAATTGGCTGGCGAATGATAAAATTCAAACACCAAGCAACAACTTAAATTGAATTGCTTTGAAATAACCTAACAAGGTTATAAATGTTTAAAATATTTGAAGAGTCAAAAGCCCAGAATCCCACAGCATTTCTAATTAGCAAAATGCAGTTCATAAAAGAGAGCTAAGCTCTCAAAATTAAATCCAGTTAATGCTCCCAACATTCCTACTTTACTGACTGGCTGAGCCATGGTCTCCATTTTCTCTGTAAGATTTTTACTGCCATCATATGGGATAGTCATAGTTAGTAGATTATTTTCTAGAATGCCTACATAAAAGTTTATGCTTACTATGAGTTAGCTATGTTTTATAATGTCAGTTTATCTCAGTCTAATTGCTATTAGAATTTCATAGACTTTTTAAAAATTAAATAGACACAGACTGATGAAATAAGAGTGTGGAGAGGGAGGTTTTGGTTTCTAAGAATACTTCAGAAAGTGTTGACACAAGCAAGCCAAAGAGAGAATTATTAAAGTAGATGTAGATTATATATCTATGTAAGAGTGGGAAGTATTCATAAAAATCTGGAACGATTCTGTTTTCAAACAGCTTCACAACTGTCTTTAACATCTAGATCTGCTTTTAATAAACTGAAATGGCTAGAGATGGTACACAGTGCATGGTAAGTCTGGTTTGTACAAGATGACTGAGCATTCCCATCCTTGCACCTACATGTGAAGGAAAGGCATTGGTTTCTCTTCAATATTAAAATATGTATATATTGTTTTCATGATTCTGCTCCTAATTTACTGACAAATTTATTGACCAATAGCAACCACATCAAAAAACAGAGCTTCTACAATGGTCATTTCAAATAAATCTTATGATTAACATGAATAAGGTAACATTTCTACCAAAATCTTCAATGTTTATAGCCTTTGGGAATTAAAATCTTGTAAACATAGAAATCATGTCTCAGTCTCAATATACCATCATGGTAATCAATTGCAGAATTTATATTTTAAAGGACCAAATACAGGATAAAGCCTATGGAAAATTCTCCACTGTGAAGTTCTTTTTCTCTTTGATCTTATAGAAATTTTTATATTTACTTTCCAATTAAGATGAATAGCTTATTAAATTACTTTTTATTATCAAAATTGAACTATGCTGATAAGTATCTGAAATATTTGTAATTAGGACAAAATTTCCAGAGCTGATAATCATTACTAATGATACTGGTAAATGTTATTTCTGTTTATACACTTATTTTTCATAGCACTCATTTTATACATGACAAAATTAAGATCCAGAGATAATAAATAAGTTATCCATGGTCACTATCTATAATGTAAGGGGAGAGCCAGGACTTGGCCTCCAATCTCTTGAGCTCCAAAGACAATGCTCATCATTTGATAATATCAGGAGCCCCATTAATGTGTGATTTTAACAGTACCCAACTGAAGGCCTCTAAATTCTTTAGACTAGCCACACTTTATTTCTAAAAATAGTTCCACACAAGTCTTAAATCATGAACTATAATATATAATTGTTTAATTATATTTTATTCATTTATTTATTTTTAGGTTTATTGTTTGTTTGTTTGCAGTACTTGAGGGTTGAACCCAGAGCCTCACACACAATTTTTAAGTGTTCTGCCCCTGGAGGGCAGCCCCTAGTCCATTTTTTATTTTTTATTTTGAACCAGGGTCTCACTAAATTACGCAGGCTGCCTCTCGTCTCAAATTCGTGATCTTCCTGCCTCTGCTTCTTAAGTGCTGGGATTACAGGCATAAGCCACCATGCCTAACTACAATTGTGTAATTTTAAAATACAAGATGCTCCATCACAAAATTTCTTCACAACAGAAAAGTATCCCTATTCATTTCTAATAAGAAAGTACTTCCAGGGAAAGATATAAAGGGGAAAATTCTGGAACTTTTTGGCTCATTCACACAAACATCTTCTTAGGGCCTTATGCTCAGCCCTGAGACATTGGTGTCTAAGACATTGTCATTGTCCTCAAACAGAACATAGTCTGAATGAGAAAGAGATAAAGTAGTTGTAACATGATGTGATAGTAGTCCTACTAAAGATCCATACTAAATAACGTAGAAAAAAGATGATGAATCTTTAAGAGGTAGCTATAACCTATCCTGTGAAGAAAAGTCTTTGTCATTGACATTCTTTACATTTGCTGGAACATGGTGCTCATAAAAATCTGATGAATTTTCATACATTTTGATATTGACACTCTGTAGAAGGTATTCATTACTTTAGGTTCCTACCTAAGTGGATCATTCCCAGTACTACCACCCTCCCTACCCCCTGTCACTATGAATTTGAATTGCTGTTGTTGTTAGGTGCCATGGAGTCAGTGTCCAACTCATAGTGACCCCAAGTACAACAGGTGAAACATATTGTCAGTACTTCTCTGCTGTTCATAAGGTTTTCAATAGCTGATTGTTTGGAGGGAGTAGGTTTCCGGGTCCTTCTCCCAAGACTACAGTACCTGCTGTTCCCAGGCGGTCTCCCACCCAAGTACTAACCAGGCCCGACTCTGCTTAGCTTCCGAGATCTAATGGGATCGGACACCACAGTGGTACTGCTACAGGCATAAATTTGAGTTAGCTCTTGTTAAATAGAAAACAAACCTATCAATTTCAGGCAGAGGGAGTAGTCCTACATTTGAACAGGCAGTATGATAAGAAAAAAGAAAAATCAGGGTTGGAGATCTAGTTCAGTGGTAGAACAATTGCCTCTCAAGTGCATGGCCCTGGGTTCAGTCCTCAGCAACAGAAAAGGGGAAGGAAGGAAGGAAGGAAGGAAGGAAGGAACGAAGGAACGAAGGAACGAAGGAAGGAAGGGATAAAGGAAGGAAGGAAATAAATATGGCAAGAAGTCTGTTGTAGCTAAGCATATGGGTACAAGGAAACAAGTTGCTATAAAAATGACCTAAGTCCAGGCCTGACTCTGATCTGGATGGCTCAGGAATCTAGTGTTCATCCTATAGGCAATAGGAAGACATGGTGATCTGATCATCTCTCAAGTCCTAAATTCAAATTGTGGATCTGCTATTTAGCTACCAAATGATTTCAACCTATGAATTTATCAGACCAAGGTAATGATATAATGCTTGTTCCATGTGGCCATATAGATTAAAGGAGATGATGGATGCTAAATTACCTAAATGGTACTTGGAAATGGGTGGACAACGTGCAAGAGCTCATTGAATATGTTTAACAGAAGAATGATGCAATTAGATCTATAGTTTAGAAAAAATTACTTTGCAATGGCATGGAGTGAAGAAGGTCAATAAGAAATTTATTGCTTCAAAAATCCAGGTATAGGATGGGGAACATCAGAGTTCCACATAGCATAGTGGTATTTGAAGGAGGAAATAAGTTCTAAAGACTATTGGAAGAAAAGAAGTGGACTAAATATGTGGGACAGGGCAAAGACTCTCAATATTTGATTAGTCACACAAAATAAAAATGATGATTCATGTAGCATATATACAATGATTTCTTCTAGTCATAATACTTGTATATTTTTATCAATGGAAAGCAATGAGTTTCACTAAAGGACTGCAGGGCTGAGGAGCAAGGGCAGCAAGTTCAGTTCTGACTCAGCCCTAAGTAGCTCTATGACCTGTGTCTCCATTTCCCCATTTGTAAATAGGAAGAAAATAATCATTTTACCCACTGATAGGATTTTGAAAAGAATGAAGAAAAGGGTTACCAATAATATTGCTAGTTTTACGATACGTATTAAACTAATAAAAATGCAATTGCCCGTGGTTATACATACACAATGTTACTGTGGGAACTCGGCACTATTTTTGCAACTTTTCTCTAAGTCTGAAATTATTTCAAAATAAAAGTTAAAACAATTACATAGGTGTGAATGCACCTGAACTCCACGTGTGAATCTAACTAGCTTCTCTCAGGGCTTCAGCTTGTGAAGGAATTGCACAATTCACGCTGAGTTTAAATGATGTTCCCCTGGTGGATTGAACGACTGCCCAGTGACACACTGACTCTTGGAAGCTCCCTTTTGGCAGCATGCAGAAGTTTGCTCTTGCCAAGCATTTCTTTCTTTTCATGTAAGAATGACAGTAAACAGCCAAATCAAACAGGAACTGTTTGGCTTGTTTTAAAGAAGGCTTTGGAAAACTGCTTTGAGTTGCCATTTGTCACTGCCACTAAATCCTGGAGATGTGTGGAGAGAAAACTGCAGTGTCATCCCTTAGTCCGCCTCCCGGAGCTCTTCTCATCTGTCCTTTTACACAAGATCAGAGGCTCCATGTGGAATTCTTCTTGGAACCAAAATCTCTAGCACCAGAAGGGCAGATGAATATTGTCTGTAATTGAAAATTGATGCTGTTTAGCAGCTTCCATTTCCCTTTGAACTGAGGAGGTCTTTAATGATTTTGATTAATAGGATATATCAGTGGGAAAATAAGATTTATATGTGTGTGTTTTACATGCTGAGGCCATAGGTGGGAGCATAGGAAAATAAGAAGAGTTACTTCTTGCAGAGTATTTAGATCATGCCAAGTCCTGTGCTAAGGACCTTACACATATTGCCTTGTTTCCTTTGAAAAGAAAAATATACTTTACTGATAAGAAAACAGAAGTTTAAGAGCCTGAAGTGACTTGCTACAACTGTGCCCTTAGCTTCTTAGCAGTCTATTTCATTTCAGAATAGTCCTTTCCATGGAACGCATTATAAAACAACCAGTCATGGGTAGATCTGGGTAGAACATAAAAGAAGAAATTAATATGTACAAACAGCTCTCACCAAAGCTGTCTTTCATTGCTGCAAAACTACTGCAGGTGAGCTCAACTTAAAATGCCCATCCATCCTCATCCGACCATAGGTAATATATCCTAAAGCACTAACAATGAAGCAAGGTCTCTCCCAGCACACATAATCACTGGATTACAATTCTCCTCACACACACATGTAAAAGAAGGTCTTTCAATTGGAGCAAATATTCCATTAAATACTCAATTAAAGCCATTTCCAGAATGTAAAGAAATGTGATTTAGGTCATACACATGATGTCAGAACTATAGGTCGGATCTCATCAATGAAATGAAGCAGAAGAAAATAAGATTGAAACCAATTGTTTTGCTTCGTAGAGCTAAAACAACTGCCAGATTAACTAAATTTTTCTTTTTCTAACCGGTTGTCATGGCATTGTACAGACAGAATCAGAGATTGAGACTGTAGAAGACAACAAATTTGTGACATTGTCTTGACCCTTATAGCGCAATTGTATTAGAGATGTCATTCTGGGATGATATGAAATCACTACAGTCTCTTTACAATAGCAGGAATTTGGGAGAAAATTCAAGAAGTCAATGGAAGGGCATATTTCAAATTACTTTAAGATATTTAGCTTTATTATTTTCAAATAGTGTGCACATTCAAAACTCAGATATATGTGAGTACTAAAAATAAATTCAATTAAAAATGAAAAATGGTTTTGCATCATAATATATCAAAAATATAGTTATTTCAGTGCACAGACATCGATTACTTTATTCTGCAATAAAGGCAGTTTTACTCAATGAGAATTGCAATATTGATGGCAGTCATTAATGTTTCTTGGGCATTTGGATATACTAGAAGTTTTACAAATAGTTTCTCATTTTATCTCTCTGCAACCCTTTGAGATAGGGTGTATGATTATCTCTGTTTTACAAATGAAGACACTGAGTTAGAATGGAATAAGTCTCCTGCCCAAAATCACACAGCTCAAAAAGGAAAGGGTCCCTGTCCAACAACCTCCATGGCACAAAGCCACAGCTCTGCCTGAATAGTTTCTGAGAGGGCACACTACACTGGTGGATGTTCAAAGCCCATTCCTCTTCATTCAAGTTTCTTGTCCATTGCCTGCCCCTATTTCCAGTCTCACAGAGTACAAAGAACTCCTTCCAAATAAAGACTCAATGAATGATAAGCAGTTAATAAGTTTAAAATATGTAAGCAGGGCTTGCGATTTAAAGCAACTAAGCTGAAATGCCCAACTTGAAGACATTTTTAATTCAACAATAACACTCAGAATTTTAATCTATTCCCTCCATTTTTAAGAGATATATTTTTTCCTCATTTGCTGGAGCCATGAAAAGGAAATGTTTAAGGATGAACATTGTTTTTATGGCTGCTGTCATTGTTGCTTTACACAACAAATTTTCAGAAAGTTCATCTTTGTTCATTCTCTTGGTTTTGTTATTCTGGAGATTGTGCATTGATGAAAGTGACAGTCTCTTTTGCAAAAGAATGTAGCAACAAGGCCATGCATAATATTGAAAAAGATTACTACTTAAACACACAAAGAAAAACGAAGAATAATCATTTTTTTATCTAAGCCAAGGAAATTCTTACTCCTTGGTTCCATATTAAACCTGATCCTTTCTGTAACATATTTGGGTTAGTATCTTGGAGCTGTGGGCAGCAGCTGTGAATGTCTCTTTTTAGCCTCATTCCCCAGACACTGCAGGCAAGATATCAGTGATTCCATGCTCTCTAGTGCTCTAGAGATCCAAATAGATACCAAAAGAAAATTAAATCAGGAAACATACACCACAACCCAGGGACTCTGTATTGTTTGCCCCTAGAGGTTCAAAAGTGGGAGACTGACAGAGTATGTGCAATGTTTCTATTGGCACAGCAGCAACTCATTATCTTAGAACACAATCCCTAATGGTTGTGGCTTAAAAATAAAAGGAAAGGGGCAATAAGTTTTCACCTATAATGAGTTTGATAGATCACAGCTCTGATTACCCCTCCCCACTGGATTATGAAGTAGAAAGCCCATATGAATATGTAACAGAGCTGTGTCTTTTTTTTTTTCTTTTCGTGGTAAACTGGTCTTTGCTCCTAATTCCCAGCAGTATCAATTAACAATGCATAATTTTAATAGAATCCTTACAAGTACAGGACTCATGCTGTAAAAATTAATTGTCTTGAGCTGATTTCCTGTAGACGCTGTTAATCAATGTTATGGCATCTCACAGGCAGCTGCTTGCCTTCCTTCCAGTGATTCAAGAAAGGAAGGATGTGAATAAGGTGGCCACGTGGTCTGCAGGTGTGCAAGTGACATTTGAATTTTTAACAAATTGGAGTATAAAATCTTATAAAGAAAAATGAGAAGTTTTGGTTTTAAAGCTTTAAATTTCTTAAAAAATTTTCAGAGTGATCTAAATTAAATGATTTAATTAAGCAAAATGTGAATGAAAATTTCTCCATAACAATGGTACCTAAAATTTCATCCCTTGTTTGATGCCAAACTCTGGAAATTATGCCCATTTATGTCAAGGAATACAATGTATAATCATTTTGTATATGCAGAAGAATGATAAAGTATATATCACAGAGAATATTTTTTAAATCTCTAGATCTGCCTGAGTATTTGAAAAGAGCATTCAACTTCAGAATAAGAGAACATGAGTTTCTAGCCTGCCTCCGTCACCTTTTATGTGATCTTGAGTTAGACTATGCGGAAACTAACATTGCCCTCCATGTATCAAAGGAATGGATCAAAGGTTTCTTGCTTTTGTTATGAGAGATAAAGAGGGTAATCTCTAAAATTCTAGTTCCAAAGATTTGAAAAAAAAAAAAAAAGTTTGGAGCAATTCATACAAAGATGAAAAACCTTGGATGCCAATGAAATATTTTCACACATACTCATTCAGCAAATACTGAACACCTGAATATACTAGATTTTTAGGCCCGTGCTGTCCAATACTGCAGTTGTGAGGCACCTGTGACTATTGAGCACTTGAGATGTTCTGTGCCAAAAACACATAAGACTGCAAAGACTTAGAAAAATAGGATGAAAACTATCTTATTATTAATTTGATATTGATTATATACAGATATCATGTGTAATATAACATTAAATAAAAGTTCTTTAGTGAAATTAATTTTCCCTGTTCTTTCTCCTGTTTTTAATGTGGTTACCAGAAAACTTAAGGTTACATATGTGGCTTGCATTCCTTTATTGTTAAATAACACTGATCTAGGCTATGGTTGCTTAGCAGCAAGCAAAACAGACAAGTTGCCACTCTTTAAGAGCATGCTCTTGAATGGAGGTAGGAAAGAATAAACAAATGAATAATTAATTTCAAATAGAAGTGCTATGAAAGTAATAAAATAGGAAATCACTCTAGAATATTTTCCTTAGCTAAGATGGTCAGGAGAGACCTTCATCCAAAGTGACATTTACTCTGAGACCTGAGTGAAAATGAGTCATGGCAGCTATACAGAGTTCATGGAGAGAATGGACCAGGAAGAGGGCAAAGCAAACCTGAAAACCCTGAGGCTGGAATGATCTTGGAATGTTTGTTTTTACTGAACCTTGAAATGCTTATGTTTATAATACAACATTTACCAGAAGCATTATTTAGATTCTATAATATATTTCTGGGGCATAAGCATTGTTTCCCTCATGTGTCTGTCAGCTTGTCACACTGTGGGGATTTGTGAGTTGCTATAATGTTGAAAGCTATGCCACTGGTATTTCAGATACCAGTAAGGCCACCCATGGTAGACAGGTTTCTGCTGAGCTTTCAGACTAGGATAGCCTAGGCAGAAGGACCCAGCATCCAACTCCCAAAACAGTTATTTGAAAACCCTATGAATAGCAGAGAAACATAGTCAAATATAGGCTGGAAGCCATTCAGAAAATGACCGGGGAAGAGTTTCTTCCTCAAAGTAGAGTCTACCTTAATGATTGGAATGGAGTACAGCCTTTAGAACCTCCTTTTGCTGAGGTGGCATGACTCAAAATGAGAAGAAACACAGTGGCTGCAACACTGGGCTCAAACATAAAAAGGATCATATAAATGGCACAGTGTTCAGTAGTGTTTCATTCTATTGTACATTGGGTTACTATGAGTCAGATTTGACTCCATGGCACCCAACAATGACAAATATTGCTTTAGGAGCTGCCACATACATTATTTCATTTAATCTTGGGCATAACTCTTTCTATATGTCAAACTGTGGCATAGGTCCATAATACAGATGAAGAAACTAAAGTTCAGAGTGCTTGAGGAACTTGCCTAAAAATGCCCAACACATAAGAGACAATGGGCACACAGCTCCTGTTTTCAAACTGCAGATCTGACACTTTTTCCATGGTTGCCCTGTCTTTTCTTCATCAGAAGTACACGTGGTAAGTAAGAAAATCTTCTCAGCAAATGCATGACATCTTCACCACTCTTTTCTTGGGCTACTCTTGTTGACGAAGGAAGAGCTAGATAAGCACTCTAGCTCCACTTTTTAGTTGATTTTCAAAGTCATTGCTTATGGAGGTCATACTGTTATGTTGCCAGTGTCCCACTGGTGTTGCTGTGGAAGACACCTCCAACTGAAATTACCTACCAAGTTAAAAATTGTCCTTCAGCAAATATTATTTCCCCTGTCCTCCAGAGGAAAGTTGCTTTTGTCTATCAGCCTTTGTCCTCTGGGAAAAAGGAGCCATTTGCTATCTTTCCCTTTCTCCAGGGAAAAGTCACCTTTTGTATCCCAAAAATTAACTGCAGAAATAACTCTTCTTGGGGAAAGCACCTGAAAATGCATGAGTCGTAAGACGCTCCAATCAATGACTTTTTAGATTTAGAGAACCCAGAACATCCAGTGACCTACAGATAACAGCAGCACTTGCATCCCAAAAACAGACCACACGAAATTTGTAACCACCCAGGGGCCTACCTACCTGATATGCCTCCTCACGACTTCCTATACAACCCTTTTGACCACAACCCAAAGGCAAGATGGTCTTTGTTAGTAATAGACTCCACTTCCTAGATTTGCTGGTGTTCCAAATAAATCTTTTTCCTTGCACTGGTCCTCTAATCACTGGCATTTTGGAGTGGCAAGCAATGAATGTGATCTTCACAGCTACTCTCTGCTGCTCAGCAGCTCACAGAAAAGAGAGTGAGTTTGAGAAATGCAGTCAGTACCTTAAACATTTCTCAAATTGAGGGTAGACCTTCTCCCTCAAGCAGCACAGTTATTGAACAATCTTGCTCATTTTTAGAAAGGAGGGAAGAAACTCTTAATCTCCTTTCTCCTTCCTCTCATCCTCTTAATTATTGAACATTAATCTTATTCATTACAGATATTATGTGTTTAGCAAGCCTTTTTTGTTGTTGTTCAGTATACCCTTAGAGAGATAGCTGGACACTGCAGATTCAGGAAGCAAAGAGACCTGGGTTTGAATCATCTCAGCTCCCCCACTTCTTGCTGTCACTGTTATTAAGGGCCATTTTGTAGGCTGTATGACCTTGAACTACATAATCTTGACACTCTCCAAGTCCTGATTTCTGTTTGTGTAAAAAGGGCATGCAAGTATCTACCTTTCAAGCAGTTTCAAGGGTCAAATTAGAGGATCTGTGTAAAGCACCCAACCCAGAAGCACATGGTAGCCCCTTAATCTGTAACACTTTACAATTCTAGGTAACAAGCACACTTAGAAGAGTCTACATTGCACTTCTGCCATGATATTTTCAGCCACCTCATATGCTTATAAAAGGTGGACATTGAATAAGGGAGACAGGAAAAGAACTGATGCTTTTGAATTCTGGTGCTGGAGACAAATATTGCATACACCATGGACGACTAAAATGAACCAACAGATCTGTAATAGAAGAAGGGCAACCAGAGCATTCCTTGGAAGTAAGAATGGCTAGACTGCATCTTACGTGTTTTGGACATTGTCAAGAGGGACTAATCCCTGGAGGACATCACATTTGGGAGAACTGTGGGTTGAGGACAAAAAGGAAGACCCTGAACTAAATAGATTGACATAGTGTCTGCAACAATGGGCTTAAACATAAAAAATATCATGTGGCACAACTTCCTATACAACCCTTTTGACAGCAACCCAAAGGCAAAATGGTCTTTGTTAGTAATAGCCTCCACTTCCTGGATTTACTGGAGTTCCAAATAAATCTTTTTTCCTTGCCCCACCAACTGGTCCTCTATCACACAGAAAAAATGCTATGTGATAGAATCTAGGAGTGTTTCCTTCTATTGCAAGGTCACTATGAGTCAAACCTGACTCACTGGCATCTAACAATAACATGCATTTTTTCCTGGAAAGGCTGAGGCATGGCAGTTTTGAGCTTGCTAAGATTCTTGAGCATCCATAGGTTAAATGAAGATGATGATTTACTCTTTATCCTGCATTATAACAGACATCTTTCTGTAAATTAGAATCTTCTTACCTTGGACCCCAACAAAATCTATTCTCCATCAGATGACATTGGGGTAATGGTAAAATTGAAAACAGGGGAATATATTGAATACTTTTCATATAAATACAGAAGAACTCCTTTTGTGGGAAAATCTCCAAATGCAATAACAAACTGAAGCAGCTTCTGAAAGTACAACCACTGCTTTTCTTGGGATCCCCAAGAGACTATTCCAACACTTCAAATAGCCATAGCTTCAGCCTTTTGGACTACAGTCCTTTTTCCACAAACTGATCCCACAATTTAAAGGTCTCAGGTGACATCTTGGTGGGCTCTGATGAAACTGCTAAGCCTGGCTCTTGAGAAATGTCCCATGGCTTTGCAAGGATCCTAGGATCGGTACCCTGATCAACCAGAGAAGACATCTGAAAAATAGGAAATGATCGGGAACAGGGATGGACAGAGAAGGTCATAGAGATATAGCCTCAGACATTTTTATACCTATGTATTGATGAAATATGAACAGTAGTTCCTAGTTAGTACTGATTCTATTTCTGAGAATTTGGACAAGGTATGATAATAACCAGAATAAGATCTAATTGAGTGAGTTGTCCCAGTGAGCAAATTTTTCTGTTTTAGGGAAGTGTATGAATTTGTACAGGCTCAACAACACCTACTCCATCCAAAATACCTGACACAACTACCAATCTATCTGCTGAAACATTTTTCTTATTTCTAAATCACAATCTGTCCATCACCAACAAGTGGCTTTCCTATTCCAAACTTATCTGCAAGCATTGAATTATGGTGTATATTGAGAAGGAAGAACAGGCCTTTTATTTATTTGCAGTGTACTGTGGAAGGGCTAGAGTTTGAGAAGTCCTATAAAATGAATATCAAGAGCAATCATAAGAGAGGCTGCAGATGTAGCTCAGTGGTAGAATGCTTACCTAGCATACCCAAGACCCTGAATTCAACTCCTAGTCCTACCAAAGAGGAAAAACAAGTAATCACACAAGATGCTCCTGAAAGAGGCTATACTTTGACCAACTCCCACACCTTCATGTTGCCATTTGTTGTTGTTGTTAGGTGCCATCGAGTTGGGTCCAACTCATAGCAACCCTATGTACAGCAGATTGAAACACTTCCTGATTCTGTGCCACGCACATGATTTTATTTATGTTTAAGCCCATTGTTGCAGAAACTGTGTCAATCCATCTGATGGAGGGTTTTCCTTTTATTTTTCAATGACCTGCCACTCTCCCAAACATGATGTCTCTCTCCAGGGATTGATCTCTCCTGACTACACGTCTGAAATATGTAAGATGTAGTCTGGCCCCTCTTGCTTCCAAGGAGCACTCTGATTGCACTTCTTCTAGGACAGATCTGTTGGTTCTTTTGGCAGTCCATGGTATATTCAATAGACATCTCCAGCACCATAATTCAAAAGCATCAATTCTTTTCCTGTCTCCCTTGTTCAATGTTTTGTCATTAGAGGAGCTGCATTAGGTACACATTATTTAAGTTAATTTCCTATTTCCTTTTACTGATGCCTACTGATTCCTTATGGAGATGAGAGGGTAATTGTCCCGTTTTTTTTTTCTTTCTGGAGTTCTGCAAACACTTTTAGAAACCCGTGAAGGACTATCTCCACTTCTGTGCGCAAATCCACAAGCTTCTACTTACAAAGTACACCACAGCTCTACTACCGCATCCTGTTAGGATCAAATAGTGTTTAGTACAGCCTTTCCTGATGGGGTGATATGGATAACAAAGAGTGGGTTGGAAATCCCATTTCTCAGGAGTTTGCACAAACACCAGTTCACTTAAAATTTAGAACTTTTGTTCAAGGTAAAACACCTAGCCTGAATTTTCAGCTCGCAACTCTTACCATTAGAGGATATGAACCTTCCATTTCTGCAGAAAGCAATTGTTCTTCTTGTTTTTATGCTAATCACCTTTATTTTTCTTTCCTTCTGATACCTTAACATGATTGGCCCTAGGCCAAATGGCTATTGAGAAACTCCTTAGCTAAAACCTCCTATTAAATTTACCCCTCCCACCTACCCTCAAGAACATGTGAGTGATGCTCAACTGACCTGGCTTAAACCATCAATCCTGCAAATCTGGCTTCCAGCCAGCAATGGATTTCTTGTCATCTCACATCTTTATATCCAGGTAAAATACCTCAAATTAATTCTCAAGGAGATCCAAAAGAGGGCAGTGGCAGTAACAAGAACATAGGATGTGATTTAGAACTAGAAAGAATCTTAGCACTCAACTAGTCCAACCTTGTCATTTTTCTGTTAAAGTACTGAGGCTCACAGAGATGATGACTTGTCCAATGGCATTCTACTTAAAAGGCCAGAGCTTAGGGACACACCTCAAATCGTATGACTTCCAGGCTAATGTTCTTTTCCAGTACACAATTTACCAATTTACCAGGAATAGCTCAGGCTCTCATCCTAAGCTAGTTCCCAGCTGTCCGTGTCACAAAAGGTTTGGAAGACTCAGCATTGTGAACTGAAAGGACCACTACCCTCAGCACAAGCAGACCTGGAGTCAAGTCAAGCTCTGTCATCCCAGGAAGGGACCAGCAACCTCCCTGAGCTACTGTTCTCCAATTGGTTAAGAAAGATTATACTTGCTTTCACTTCCTGTCTGAATTGTGATAAAGCAAAGGCTTGAAAGATTGTGAAATTGCTATGGGCAGTGTTAAGCATACTGATTCTCAAATTCCACTGACCTAAAAGACAGAGAGCTCTTTGCGCCTGAGGGAAAGGGACCCAGCATCTGTTAGGATGAACTTCTCCCTCCTAACAGATAAGGTACTGAGGCAAATGGCAGCTTTAGGGAGGGAGAAAGATGGAGAGGGGAACAAAAGAGAAAACAGTCCTGTGATATGTTGTTATGAGTGACCAACTATCTCAAGTATTTTGGTTTTAGTACTGGAAATTCCATGTCCCAGAGGATTCCTTAGTCCCAAGCCAACTGGAATGGTTCATCACCCTAAAATGCAACACTACCAAAACCTATTTGAGTCACTCAAACATTATATCCACTTATAGGAAATTAAAATATTTAAGTTTAGAATTATTCAACAGCCAGTTGTGAACTTTATATTACCCCTCTTCTCTGAGTTTAGGAATGTGAGGTAAACATAGGTCAAGGTTTTAACATGCATTTTTTTCTGCCTCTGACAGCCATTGGTTTCTTTCCCACTTCATAGAACACCATAAAGAGCAGAAAAACTTCAGCAAGGTAGAGAGGGCAAATAAAGAGACAGGGTAAGAAGATTACAAAACATCAAAGAGTACTATTTATAGCCTCTCTGTTCTGCCCAGCCAACTAATGTCTTGCATCATAACAATCTGAGTACAAAGGTTAAGAAGCTTGTCAAAGCTCAGTATCCAACATGTGTTTTGCTTTTTTTTTTTTTTTCTTTTGTGGAACTCAGGGTCTGAACCCAGGGCATCCTGAACATTTTGTAAGTGCTTTACCACTGAGCTATACTCCCAGCCCCTTTTAAAATTTGTTATCTCCAGATAAGGTCTCTTTATGTTACACAGGCTGCCTCTGGCCTTGAACTTATGATCCTCATGCCCTCGCCTCCTGAGTCACTGGAATTACAGGTGTGTGTCACCATGCCTGATCTACTCTTCTGAAAAGTACTAAGTACTAAATACTGAAAAGTACTAAGTACTAAGAACTGCCATCACTGATTCCTGACAATGTGGACTATAACATTTGTTGTTAAATGTGTGCTTTCAAAATGCAAGAGAGTAAAAGGAATGGTCTCATCTCTACTTATTCCATTTGGCTTTTCTGGTCAAGGCCCTTAGAATATAAGTGCTCTTGGCCAAGAGTAGAAAGTGTCATACTCAATATTCTAAACTATCTATCCTGAGTTTTGAATTAGGAACTGGCATTCTGCCTGAATAGCCACCAATTCTAAAACACATTCCAAAGAGGTAATTTTGTAGCGGGAAGAATAACTTCTTCAGAACTCTGCACAGAAAGCATTCCAAGGAAAATGAAAGGCTTTAGAAAATTCTGGTGTGTGACCACATTTGTAGTTTTTAACCAAAATATTTATTCTGGTTCCTCATTTCTGTAGAGCAGAGTTTTGAACATATGACTTGAGGACATTTTCTCTATCTTTCTATTTCCCTTGCCATCTTGTATTCCAGTTTTGCAAGTAGAAGCATATATGAAAATATGTATAGTACTTTTTCCCTTCAAAATATAGAAAAAATAAAAAATAACTGTCACTAACTGTCACACTGTCACTAACTAGTGACAGTGACCCTCTCAAAGAACTTATATAAACAACTTGTAATGAACTCTACTGCATACTAGCTATAGGCAGTATCTGAGATTTTGTGCAGGCTTATTCTTTTCAGGATCCTTTTAGATCACATACAATTATGTCCACACTGAGATAAACATAGTTTTAAATTCTGATGATGTATAAAAGCAGGATAAAGTGACAGGCATGGTACACATACTAAAATAATCAATAGTACCTCATACTTCCATACTTTCAGATCTCCTTGAGAGAAATGATCTATATATACCAGAGTGGATGGTTGGTTGTGCTGTGGGTGAAGGGTCAAAGAAGGCCCTATTCGCCTATGTAAAGATCTGATGGATTAAAAAGACCATAAGAAAAATATCATTTCTCTTTAAAAATAAATCCTTACCTTATTCCCTACACATTTCATCATCAGACATAAATTCGTGATGTGCCACCAAAAAAAAAAAAAAAAGATGCTCTGTTATGTTTTATTTTTTAAAATATCTTAGTAAAGGTTTATCTCCCTGGCTGAAGTCCTCTCTACATTTTGGGCTTCCATATTTTTCTGTCTGTCCATGCAACCTCATACTAACAGCACTAGCTACATAATGACTGTCCTCACTACTCAAAGTCTTGAGGACTTTGCAAATATCAACTCAATAGACTTAGTTAATATTTAGAATAGAAGCTGCTATTCTTTTCTCCCTTTCACAAATGAGGAAATTGAGCACAGAGAGCTTAAGGGACTTAACCCTTGTTCACAATCAGGAAGTGCCAGAACCATGATTCAAACCCAAACAGGCCAGCCATAGTAATCACCTCCACTTCTCCAGCCTATGCTGTTTGCTTTTTATACTCAATATACCCTTAGCCCTTCAAAGGCTCTTGCAAGCCTCAGTGACTTTGTGCATGTTCTGTTTGCCTGAAGAATCCTTTGCTGCTGTACTATCTCACCCTCTCTCTCTGAGACTGCATGCCACCTCTTTAGCAGGACTACCCTAAAATTTCTCTTCCACACCATTCTCTCTCTGTTTCCTTAGCTTGTATCTTTCATATAAAATGTCCCATAATATACAGTAATTGTAGTCATTGATCAGTTTATTTGTTTCTTTCAGACTCCCTAAGGTTAGTGAAGAATGGTAGAACTGTCTTTCCACAAAAGCACTCCCTATCTTGCTCGCTGTAGTATTTCCAGTACTAAACACGGTACCTGGTTCACAACTGTTGTTGTTGTTTGTTGCTGTTGAGTTAGTCACAATAGAAGTCAATATGTATTGGATGGATAAATGATTACTAAAGAATTTTCAATATCATCTGGAAAAGTCAATTAAGTGAGATAAATATCAGCTAAACTGAAGCTATATCCAAGTTTAGTTCAGGAAATAAGGTTCTGGACCAGGATTATCAAGAGAATATGCTTTTAGCAGAATCCACGAATCTGGGTCCAATCTCAAGATTTTTTAGACATCAGTCTTCCTGAAAATGACAATAGTCATGTTATATCCCTCCTTGATAAATGTTGCCTGGACATGCACCAAGCAACTGGCAAACTCAAATCTAGAAATAAGAAAACTATGCATGAGGAGATCCAGTTTTACAGCCTCTACCCTCATGTGCTGCCTATAGGTTCTAACTTTTATATAACATCTATCTGAAAGTGTGGAACTATACACGCAATTTGGTCTCCAGTTATTTCTCTCAACCTCAGAATGATGGTAAGACTAGAAATTCTTGATTTTCAAAGCATTATCACATAATTATTTTATTTAAACTTACAAATTGAATAAGCACTAGTCCAAATAGTTATACTGGGCAAAATTATTACTCCCAATTATTAGTGTTACAAGTCTATCCTAAGATCATAGGCTCCATTTTCTGGTTTCCAGTCCAGCATTTGGAAGCAGAAAATTCTCTGACAGGCAGGATCTGTTTGCTCTCACAGCATCCCCCAAAACCACAGCATCACTTTTCCTGGTCAAAAGCCAGTGTAACCCCAAAGTGACATTGGTCCAGGGACTCTATCAGTCAGGGCCTGGAAGGAAACAGATAGGGCACTGTAACTGCGGAATCTGAAGAGAATATAACAAAGATATTGTTTGTAAAATTATGGTGAGGAAACAAAAAAAGAGATAGTGCAGCATTCCAAGACTAGAAATAGTGGGGAGCTGTTGCCACCCCCAGACATGAAAGAGCTAAAGAAACCAGTGGTTAGGAGAACCAGATTCCAGAGCAATTAACTGTGGGGAATAGTTGCATGGCAATAGTCATCTGACAAGGAATCGTGGCCTTTAGAGGAAGGATTCTGGCCACATATGGTAATGTAACCATTTAGGAGAGGGACTTGGCAATCCACTCCAAAAGCAATCCCGAAACAGTCAGCCACTGAAAACCCTATGAGGGTCGCTAGGAGTTATACCCAACTCAAAGGCACCTAACAACAACAACAATATGGTAACCATGGCAAGGAGGAAGCAGAATAAATATCCCAACCTCTTACAATACCATCCATTTGATCTAACCCAGCTGGAATCCAAAGGGTAAAGAATCCCTTCTCAGGATACAGAGGAGGGCAGAGAAAAGTCAAGGATAAGGGTACAAAAGGAATTTATATGCTATAGCGACCCTGCAAATAACTAGAAGACAAGTATAACTAAGGTGATCAACTTGTCCTGGTTTATCATAGACATTACCAGTGTAGCATTTAAAGTCCTGACCCTCAGCAGTAGGGAAACTGAGATGGTTTAATAAGCACTATTTACCCTAAGCATTACTCAATTTTTTCCTCCAAAATGGGTCAGGAGTATTAGTCGTAGGCCTGTGATGGTCCTTCCACTTGACCTGGAAAAAGGGAGGCTGTAAAAAAAGACTGCAAAAAAAAAGAGGTGCCTCCTGTTGGAGAGGGCCCTGGTAGACCTTCTCTGCAGGCACAGCTGACAGAACCCTGGGCCCGGCATCAAGGGACAAGCCATCTGGTGCTGCTTCTGCCATGTATTGTTATGTTACCTTGAGCCTCACCTCCTCTGGCTCTGAGAGTGTTCATCTGTAGCATGAAAGGGTGCAAGGGGATCAACATTTGCCAAAGTACCAGAAGACACATAAAATGAGAAAGAGAGTTCTATATTTAAATACATATGAGGTATACTACATATCATGTCCCCTTTTGTGCTGTTGTTAGGTCCATCAAGTCAGATCAGATTTATAGCCACCCTATGTGCAACAGAACGAAACATCATTTACCCAACTATTGCAAGCACCATGATTCAGGATGGGGTCCTTGGCCACTGGATTAACAGCCACACAGAGAGTGATGGCAGAAAAAGGTTTGGGGGTAAAATAGCTGAAATTCATCCAAATTTTCTTTTTTAAATGAGGCTGGAGATTACTGAGATTTCACAAGGACCTATTAATTGCCTTCCTGGAATCATGATTGTGACAAGGGGTTCGTACCAGATGCTCCTAAATATAATGAGACTAATTTGTAAATGTTCCCATAATGCACTAATTCTGAAGGAGCTCACTGTCGGGGGAAAGTTTCTCCTGACCTAAGTTAATGACCTCCTTACACCGTGAAGCATGAAGATTGATAGATCTTGTAATTTTATTCCTGTTAATTTAACTGCAGATGCTATTCTTGGACAAGTTAGTGATCACAAGATTTGAAATATTGATAAGAGTCTATAGAAGAGCAGTAAAGAAATAGCAGTTTTTAACAGACTGTGAAAGAACTTACAGCTTGTTAAAGAAAACTGGCTATAGTTCAAAAATGCATGGGAAACTGACAGAGTGGGAAGCATTTAGGATAGACTCAAAGAAGTAGCCATAAAATTTATATTTGTGAAGGCAGCAATGCCAAGTGAGCAACAGGAACCAATGCCACTGAGTGTAGAAGGAAAGACACATGGAGCAGCAGGGAAGCAAGGAATATTAGAAAAATTAAAATCACATGTTTTCTGTACTATTTGGCCATCCCAAAATTCACAGTTTGAAATTGTTGACAATATTCCTGATTTGAATGCAGCTCACCTGGCAAAGGTGGTAGACTCCCTAGAACCCAGTACCCAGCACTTGGAAGGGTATTGGATGCTAAGTCTGCATGTTCCCTGGACTCAGGTCCCTTCAATCAACCCCCATTCTGGCTCCCAGGACATCTGTATATTGGAACATCCAGTTGTCATATTTGGAAATTCAATTGTACAACCCTATGGGCTGTGAAAGATGACAGCCTCGGTGAGACGGCCTCACAGTGCAAGCAAAGGCATTTTGTGCCAAACACGTTTCTTTTAGGTGTCGCCAGGTGGTACTGTTTTCTTTAAGCTGTAACTCACTCCTGAAATACAGAAGAATGAAAACACTCAGCCAAGAAAAAAAAAGTATATTGACGATTATCAGTTAAATTTCTTGCCACTCCACTGAGTAGAACCTTATTATCTCTGTTTCAGAGACAACGAAAGCAAAACAAAGAGAGATTGAGAAATAGGATCAGCTGAGCTGCGGGAAGGCACCCATATGACCAAGATGGAGAAACTGTAAATTTTCATTACTTCCTTTGAAATCTTCATCCCTCGAATTTGAGAAAGAGAACAAAGGATTTTAAAAAGGTACCTTGAGCTCTAGCCATTTTATTTTACATATCTCTACTATTTTGGGAAGGAAAAATGAGAAAAAGAAAGTGGAAAAGAAATTATAAAGTAAATATGGAGAAGGAAAGAAAATGATGGCATAACAATGAACTGATTAAACTGATACTTAACGAGCCTCAAATCTGTGCTGTGGAAACCCTGTGGCTTGAGCTCTTTGAAAAAATGCAAAAGTCTCTCTAGTGGTTTAGATCTGCTCAAAAATGAAGAGATACAATGGCATCTCATGAAATTAGGCACCATAACACAAAGGGGCAAAAATATTGGACTGAAAGTCCAGCAGGCCTGAATTCTAATCTGAGTTCAGCTCCTCCTAGAGTCTGGGTTTCCTTCTCCAAATCTCTGAAGTACCTTCTGCCACTGAGGTTTTGTGCCAAAAAATGGACATTCCCTCCCATTTCTGTCTCTGACTTCAACTTCTGTTCATAGCTGGAATATACTTAAATCGAATGGCTAAGCAGAATTGGCTTTGAGACAGCTAACAAACTAGCATCCTATGATTTCTATGAGCCAGTAGCTATGCTCAGCAGCATGGTAAGTCCCCTCCATCCCTAGTTAAGATTTTTCATTTTTCCAAGTTCTCTGAGATAACTGAGCACCTGTCTGTCTGTCTGGCAATTCTTGGGGAAAACAGTTGGCCAAGAATGGCAGGATGAAAGTGCTCACCCAGCCTGAAAAATCAAGCCCAAGATGCTCTGCCATCAAAGAGTTCTCTGAAATCTAAAATCCTCCACTTCCATAATGTAGTCCTAATATCCCCTCTGTGTACCAGAACTCACAATAAATAAAGTTGGTAGGCTATTTTTGTCAATCTTTTTCTTTGAGTTTGGAATGTCTTGGATTCCATATTCAAGGCCTCCCTTGTTCCTTTGTGAAAGACATTACCTGACAAGCATAAAGAAAAGTACAGTGACATGTTTTTATGGAACATATCACCAAAGCCTTATTATGAAGGTGGAAGCATTAAATTTTGAATATGTATTTTAAATAAATAGAAAAGTAATGATGGGCTCCCAACAATTGTAAAATTAGAGGTTCCAACATTATTCTAACAGATGGCATCCTGCTTTGTGTTATCACGTTCAAGTTAGCAACAGTCTTCATTATACAGAGATATTCTTCATTGTGTGATCTTCATAACAGGGATTAAGGCAAAGGATATAAATGCAGTAATTTAGCAGATCTTATTGTTGGAAAGTGCTCATTTGCCTCTAACTTGCAGCATGACTCTGTTGCTTAAAAAATGTTTTCCTGCTGTTTTTTAACAGCAGGAAGAATACAGCACATTGTTGTTAAGGCTGTTGATTCTAACTAGCTTTCATTAGGTATAAAAACCCATAAAGAATCAATAAATACTTTGTGTTTTTCTAAAGAGCATTCAAGGGTGGGTACTGTTAATGTGTTCATTGTGTCCAAACAGTATTAGCCCAAGAGAAATAATGAGGAAAAACATGAAAAGAAAATGGAAAATAGTCATTCTGTGTTAGTAATGCTTTCCATTAAATAAAGCATGTCAAGTCAATAACTTGCTTACTACCTACAGGTTGGCACAAAATTAAAAAAAAAATTCCCTTACTTAACGGGCCATCGATGTTTAATGAGGTTTTCTGCACAAATATTACCTAGTCCCTAATGGAGCTATTAGCTGTTCATGGCAACTGTCCATCCTGATCCTATTTCTCTACACCATCCTTACCCATCCCCGCAACACAGGCTGACAACTACCTTTTTAAAAAGTGCTATTGCTTCGTTAGCTCTATCTCAGCATTGCTTATTGACCCTACAAAGCTTAATACAATGCAGTGAACATGTCAGGTGTTTGATAAATGCACCTTGTATGGGAATGAATTCTCTCGAATAACTGTCCTTCATTTTCTCAAAATTGCTTGTAGTGAACCTGAATTTTCCTAGAAATACTATCTGTGAAAACTGGACTGAGACAACAAATTGATTATTCCAATTATTTTTAGAGTCACAAATCCTTTTCCAAAATTGATTAAAGTAATGTATTATCTGCACAGGGGAAAAAAAATCACATGTACACATACACCTTTGATACTACATCAGTTTTATCTGGTAAAACTCTTAAAGCATTTGATTACAGTTTGAGAACCCCTTCCCTTCCAATGCAATAAAGTGATCATGGAAATGCTCATGATAACATGACATTAATAAAAGTGAACATGTACTACATTGGATCTGACAAGCAGTGACAAATTTTTTATTGAGTTTAACAAAGATTCAATCCTTGGCCAAACTCTAACCAGGATCCTCTGAACCCTCTTCTGGATTAGGCTTCACCCTGGCCAATAACACCTGAACAAATACCAACCCAGCTTCTCATAGCTCAAGCCACATCATTGGGGTGACCCTAGCCCCCCTCCAGTGCCTACCTGAGAAAATGCCAGGCTTCCAAAAGAATGTATTGGTTTACCCAAACCACACCTGAAGCCAAGGCCCCTGCCTCCCAGCCTCTGTAGGGGTGTGGGTTGTGACTTGACTTGGGCAACATGCAGTTAGCAAACCCACATGGGTTGTACATGAATCAAGTGCCCTTCCTGCTTTTTATAATTTTTCCCTTCCCTGACTATACTGAGCCCCCACTCACCTCCTTCCCCATTTTGTCATTCTTCCTTTAAAATGCCCAGTCACCTTGGCACAAATTGAAGTTTAACTCAGTTCAAGCTACAGACTTTTTCCTATTATGAAAATATTTGCTGATAAAAACTTACTACTTTAAATAGTGTCCAGTTTTGTTTCTCTTTGACTGTTATATAACTCAATTTTTAAAACATCCAATATATGCATATTATAGGATATGTACATGTGGGAGTTGATTACTTGTTTCTTAAAAGAATTTTGCCATCTACCAAAAACAGTTAGCATCTTGAAGATAGGTTCCAAGTCTGCAAATCCATCATCCCTTCCAAAGACTTGGCATTCAGTGTTATTTATTCAAGGAATACATGGCTCTCTTGCAGTTTCTGTAAATAGCTTTGCTTCATTTGGAAGTTTGTATTGAGGTCATTAAACACTTACAGAGAAGTGCAAAAAAGCCTCAGTCAATTGAAGATTACTCAGAAAAGAAGATAAAGAGTATCTCAAATTGTAATGTGAGTCAATGGGAAAAGTGATTTACTTTACAAAAATGAAATTTACACAAAACTAGTGCATAAATCAAGATCTCCTCTCTCTCATGAATAATTTGAGTCACCTAGTATAATTTATAACCTTTGTCATGAAACCAATTTAAAGCCCTATTGTAATTTAGTATATCTACTATTGAAGCTAGCACAAATCCTGATGCAAAAGACTTGTTTGAGTTGCAGGATCTTATTTTGTTTTTCTGGAGTAAGGGACACAAACTCTTTAAACATGCAGTGGTTTTTGTTGTTTTGTTTTGCTTTTCATCTCTTTGCTGAGACAAATTTTGATGTTTGTAAGATCATTGTCATAAATGATTCTGTGTGAAGGTTATACCTTAGCTAGGAGTCACTCCTGCTAAAGAAGCAAATAGCATATTAATGTGGGAAATGGTATGAAATTCCAACCTCTTGATTAGGAAGAAATATTCATGAGAAATGATTTTACTTACCCCAAGCAGAAATGTTTCTATAGGGTACAATAATACATTTACCAATAAACCCCTCAGCCTTCAGGCATCAAACTGATTATCCAGGAATTTAGTTTATTAGTTTAGTTTGCTAGGAATACCACACCTAAATACCAAAATAGCTCAGATCGGATTTAAACAACACAAAATTAGTTGCTCACAGTTCTGGAAGCTAGATGTCCCAGATCAAGGTATTAGCAGCTTTGTCTTCTTCTGAGGTCTCTCTACATGGCTTGCCATGGCTTCCTTCTTATTCTCTGTTCACTTGGTGGTCCTTTTATGCCTGCACTTCCCTGGTTTCTCTATTTATGTCCTAATCTTTTCATTAAAAGATGCCAATCAGATTGGATTAAGTCCCTGCCCCAAGGGTCTCATTTTTAACTAGGATCATCTCTTTAAAGACCTTTTCTCCAAAATGCTGTTATATCTTGAGATACTCAGAGTTGGGACTTTAACATGTGAATGGAGAGATGCTCCATAACACTCCAGAATACAGAAATTTGACAGTTGACTTTTTCATATCCCTGTTACTATTAACCATCTGTGGCTGAACCTGTTCTTCTAAGATCAAGCTTAGAATCCCATGACTTTGTGGAGGCATCTCTGGCCCCTCAGGGATCTCAGGTGCCATTTTATATTTACTTCTGACTACTTTTATACTGTTGCCAAAGTGAACAGGCAAGGAAAGATATTCTAGTACAGAATTCTGAGTGACTTGCTTATTCTACTTGACTGTATGTGCATACCTGTGTGTGTGTGTGTGTGTGTGTGTGTGTGTGTGTGTGTGTGTGTGTGTGTATTCTTCTTGATATGGACAATAAACTTCCAGTCCCTTGTTTGGATTAAATCATCAATAAATCAATTACAATAATTCCACTTACATTTGTATAGAGCTCTCCAGCTCTTTTAAGGGAAAAATGTAGAAGAAAGTCCAACAAAAGATATTGAAAAGGAGCAATGGGGCAGAAGGTAAGAGAATTCTAGGAGAATGAAGTCAAGAAGAAGAAGGAGGAGGAGGAGGTGGAGAAGGAGGAGGAGAAAGATAAAGAAAGAAAGAAAGAAAGAAAGAAAGAAAGAAAGGGAAAGAAAGAGAGAGAGAGAGAGAGAAAGGAGGCTCAAATGCTACATAGATACCTACAGGAAAGTGGAATAATAAAGTCACATGATTTGGAAATTAACAAGTCATTGATAATCGTAAAACAAATTTCAGTTAAAGTGAAGTGAAATTTTAAAAGTCAATTACAATTGGTTAGGAATTTAAGAAGAAATCGTTAATTAAAATAGTTTGTTGTTGTTAGGTGCCGTAGAGCCGTGTCCAACTCATAGCGACCCTTATAGGGTTCTCAATGGCTGATTGTTTTGGGATTGCCTCAGGAGTGGTTGCCACGTCCTTCTCCTGTTTCTGTGGCAATGGGAATCGAACTTGGGACCTCAGAGACTGCAGAGCGGTGCTCTACCAACTGAGCTAAATCCCAGCCCTAATCAAAATAGTAGTAGACAACATTTTCAAGATACAGGAAGATATAGAAAGAAATAAGACAGTAAGTTGCTTGAAGAGTAGCAGATGGAACATAGAATGGCAAGAAATTAGTTTGTAAGAAAAATGAACGTGGTCATATGCCTAAGACAGGGCAAAAGTATCAAGAATTTAACTGGGAACTAGATGAGAAAAACTGTAACTAATGACACAAATTCTGGGGAGAAGGACATGCAAAGGATAATGTACAAATAAGAAAATACTGGAATATCAATGGAAGACTTAATAAAGAAAAAGCCCCCATCCTTCCTTAATAGAACATACATGAAGAAAGCTTTTCAGCATGGCTACATAGAAAGCCATCTCCATCTCTCCTGGGGTTCACAATACCAGGCCACTTTAGCAGTTCCCATTCAATGCCCATTAAAGATGATATATGACATGTTTTAGATGGCAGCTGGGAAAAGGAGGTCTTTAGGGATCCTGGCTAGTCTTCAAAAAATCACATTGCTGAAAAATAAAATAAGCAAAGCGTTCACCAAATTTATCAATTTAAATTGTCTTCTCTTAACTATTTGCAAGTTTACAGCAATTAGTATTGAGTAAAATTTAATAAATTTTTAAGGATTTGGGAAAAGTTTTTGTTGACTTTCACTTTATCCTTTGCATTACCATTTTAAGGAATATTAAATTAGCCAAAAATTATGTCTTATGTGGTACTTTAATCTAATTATGAGCATATGAATATTCAGAAAATATACTTAAATGCCAGTAATCTAAATTTTAGTATTCCTTATAGTTTCAAGTTATATTGATTCAAATATATTTTACTTTTTTTTTATCTTGCTGTATTTGGACTTCTTTGGGAATATGTCCAATAGAATAATCAATTCATGTTGTTATTATGATAATTAGTCAAAATTTAGTATGTGGGATTTTAATGTACATATGTATGAGTGCATAGCTGTTCACTTGGGTTCTTCATGACTGCTGGAAGAGCAAGTTTGAGATTTGCTGCCTGGGTATTAGGGACAGCATCAACCACATGGTCACCAACAGACTTGAGATTCCAAGGCCATGTTGTATTATCAGCTGCTCCCAAACCAGGATCCGAGTTCACTGAAGCCCAGAAAAGACCTGAGCTAGAGGAATGATCCCTCCATCACAACTTTGTATTTAGATTTAATATAGTTGAAATTTGACATCTTAATCACATTTTTCCTTTATAACAATCTCATTTAGCAGCCTTATTTCTCTCTCTCTTCTTTGAATAGCTCTAACTTTTCTTTTTATTTTGCAACTGTTAACCAAGTTTATGTTTTTGGATACTTTGCATAATAGCATTAATTTTCATTTCTTAAAAGACTGATAGGAGATCCTGTGAGTGCCAAGATCAGTTTTATTAGGCCAAAAATATACTTCTCATTAACGATAAAATAATAAATTGGATTCTGCAAGCATATTTGTAGAGCTCTTTGGAGTTGAAAGCGGGTCCTCCTAACCCATCCATTTTGGATTTTGGCCTCATGAATAAGTGGGTTCATGGTTCAGAGTCACTGTTGAACCACACTCATAAAATTAGCCACAAAGTATGTCTTCATAGTGGTTAGAAAACTGGAGTTAAGTTTCCTCAGTTCAAGTTCTTATCAGTAATAATCTCAGATCACTTTTTACTTAGTACTTGGCAAGTTATTTAGCCTCCGCCTTTGCTTTTTCATTAACAAAATTAGGTGTATTTATGCATGTAGGTTTATATATTTCTGTATTATGTGCTTATATAGGTAGCCCAAAATGTACACTGAATAAATAATAGTTGTTTTATACACACCAGAAAAAAATATATAGATCACAGTCTAAGAATGATCACACACTTTACTTTGTAAGTTCTTCCTTTGTTGCTTTGCTAAGGCAAGCCCAAAAGGTTGAATGTAAATTCCATGCTATTATTTCTTGGATATAGGATTTATTGATACATCCAAGAAATATTTATGGAATGCACACATTTTGTCATGTTTGTGCTGAATGTGGAATAAAAATAGTGGAAAATAAAAGTGCCTTGGTCTCTATCCTCAAGGAGTTTCCAGTTGAGTGGGAAGGACTCAAACTATACATAAAGCACAATCAGAATGCATGTGATACACAATATGAAGGAAAAGAACAGATGTAAAACTGGCATAAAATTCAAAACATCCATCAGTTTAAACCTATGCTTATGACTGGAGACAAGTGGAATTGCTGCTGGCAAGAATATAGGTATTTTATTCTTCTCATCATGAAAGAATACCCTCTGTAGAAAATTAGTCATGTCCAGAGTTAATATGTTTGTATCTTTATATGCTAGGGTAGCTACAGTAGGATTCACTGACCTCACTGGAAAAAGTTGACTATTAAGCAGTTCAATCTTTCCCTAAAACAAAAATGGAGGATAAAGTGTGTATAATGTACCATGACAGAGGATATACCATGAAAAAGGGAGAAAGGAAAACCATGAAATAGAAAATACTCCCTCTGACTCCTCTCCATATTCAGTCTTTTCTGCCCTGGAGCTACATATCTGTACTATGTTTATACCCCATGGAGACCTGGGGGGCTGCAAATTATACTCCACAGTCTCATGCCATTGACCTACTCCAGTAGGGACTCCACAGAAGGAAGGCATCAGGGGTGGCATCAATCTGTCAGACTATGTTGTGACAGACCTAAAGAAGACAAAAATTTCACTAGTATAATGGTGACCAAATACACTTTAGTAGGACTGATGGGTTTCCCATGGTACAAAATTTTTGTCACTGAAACTAGAATAGTCCAAAGCTACGGGATGTTTGGTCATCCTGAAAGCAGAGAAGTCTCACAAAGGTGAAAAACTAATCTGCCTTTCCCTCTGGAGTGTCTCCATTGTGAGGCTGCCAGAAATGGAGTGTGGTGCTTAAATAGCAGGGCTCTGAGGTCAGATAATATGTGTTCCAGTGTGCATTTCGTTGACAAGCTGTATAATCACAGGCATTTTACTCTATCTCTCTGAGTGTTGAATACCTTACCTAAAAATAACATTATTCATAAGCTCTTATAAAGATTAGATAAAATAAGAGATCAGAGCTTTTCATACACTGACACATTTTCAGCACATTTTATGTGCTAGCTACTAATTTTACTACTTTAATAGGCCCTCAATAAATATTTGCAAATAATTGTAAATAATGTGCAAATAAATTCAGGCACTTTTTGACAATGTTATCATGTTTCTGACAGTCACAAATAGTTTTTCTTCTGGAAGTTAGGCATTATATGTAGTGAATTTGACTCTCCCATTACCCATTATAGACTGAATGTTTGGATTCCCCCAAAAGTCATAGGTTGAGAGCCTAACTTCCAAGGTGATGGTATAAAAAGAAAGACCTTTGGTAAGTAATTAGGTTATAAGAATAGAACCTTCATAAATGGAATTATTATCCTCATAAAAGAGATTTAAGCGAGATCCTTATTCCTTTTTGCCATGTGATGACTCAGTGCAAAGGTATACATCTATGAGCTAAGACACCTTCCCTCACTTGGCACCAAATCTGCCAGTCCCTTGAACTTGGACTTCCTATGGCCCAGAGCTGTAAAAAATAATTTTTGTGATTTACAAGCCGCACAATCTATAGAAATTTTGTTGTAGAAGCCCAAACAAGCTAAGGCATCTACTATCCTGATCCCAACTTGGGGCATGCTTATGACTTCCTGCATTCTTATGGAATCCAATCATATTCCTTTGGCATTTCTATAACCTACCAAGATGTATCTTGGGCAGAAGTATTCTTAATTGTCACTGAAATGGACAGGGACACATTTTTTTCCCATCCTACTCCCTCTTGGTCCACCTTCTCAGGAAGACTGGGATACCTCAAAACCATTACTACTGTCAGCATGAGAAATACTTGACTGGTTCAACCAGGACTTAAGATATAAGAAGACAGAAGAGGACCGGGCTGTGCTCTTTCAAGGCTGTACAAAAATGTACAGCCAGGAGACAGGTCACACCGAATCTGTCAGAAGAGAGAGGCTGGGTTTCATCAGGCAAGAGGTTGGCTTTGAACCAATCTCTAAATGATCAATATGGCAAAAGACTCACTGTATAAATGAAACATCCAACATGTATCATATAAAAGGCAAGTCCAAGGAGAAAGCATTTTAGATTCCACAGTAAAATATTTCTGGACTCAGGAAAAGACTTAGGAGGTATAGAGGGAAAACTTTAGAAAAAGTATAGAAAATACATCAATACTACCATAATTTTCAAAATGTAAGGAGCTTGTTGGAGCATTTTAAAATTATACTCATTAAACCCACCAAAAGTGTGAGATACCATTTTTGAAATCTCACCCCAAATACACACATACATGTGTCCCATGCAAATCACTAGTACTGTGGTCCATTGTTATCATTATCCACGAGAGAGGCTCATCCATCAGGAGTGATGTTGATAAGGAGGACTAAAAATTCTTGGCTGATGAACGGAGATCTTCATTTCAATCAAATCCATTTGTGACCGTGGCAAACCATTCACTTCTTTGTTCTTCAGCTGCCCCAGCTGTAAAAGGATCATAGCCATCTCAGTTCCCTTTTCCTGCACAGGGGACTCATAAAGGGGAATAAGATACTTGCATGGCGGTATTCTTCAGATGATGAGAATGTGTGCCTAGTTTATATTATTAATAATAAAAATCAGATTCAAAAATTCTGCCTAGAGACCATTGTCAAAATGCCAGGAATGTGTAATTCCTATGTAATAATACAAGTCTTTGTACTACCTAGGCGTTGGAAATGTGAAGATCTTTTCTAAGCAACAGGAGATCCCTATATAATCATTTTCTGCTAAATATTTTCAAGAGCCTTGTTCAAGTTAGTTTTAAATTTATTTAAATAATAAGTCAGAGCTTTAGAATAGATATTAATTGAAGAAAGACCTTTCTACAGGATGTGCAATATAAGCTTATTCTTTCTTTATGAAACATTCAGTTCACATTGAGAGAAACAAGTGGTTTCTGATTGTAAAGCATATTGAAAAATACAACCATCATCAGATAGTGTATGTTGGATAAATAACACTTAATCATGTGAGTCTGCCAACTACTGTGGATACAAATATATTTTTGAGTCATGCTGGCTATTAATCAATGGTAACACCAATGAACAGAAAGAAAAATATCTTCCCAGCTGACTGTTGAAGTGTTGCTCATGATATCACCTATTCATTCTCCATATAATGAGTCACATTGCTAGCTTTGATAAGAGAGTTTGGTTTCCTATTTCTGTTTTCTTGGGTACTGAACAGTATTTCATGGAGGGATCAGAACAGGATCTTATTTCAGTTCCACGTGTGACTTGAAACTTTGTTCACACGAGAGTCATACCTTGAACAGGTGGAGCCATATTCTGAGAGTTTTATAAGCTTATCAGTCTGTGTATATCAGGCAAACATTGCTACCAGGGAAAAGCACACACTGTGTTCTGAGTCACCACATCTTATGGCATTCTTTTGGTATGATGTTAGCGGAATGAGATCAATATCCTGAACTTACCTATCAAGAGTCCAATTTACCACCCAACTGCACTACTTAGACTTACTACCTATGCCTGTCCAGGTTCCTGAAAGATTTCCTGTCTTGACTGCTAAAGACCAGACAGAATCCTCAATCAATCAATAATTATTGGCAGAGAACCATATTCACAATCTGAGTACTGGTTTGTCTGTCTATGTGAATTTGAATTTGGCTACTCTCCAAGATACCAGATGTTCTTCCTCTCCAAGCGATTACAAACTAGTGGAGAAGTCAAATAGACTCTGGGAAAGTTAAACAACCAAGCAAAATGTAATAATGTGGCTGAAGAAATGTCAAAGGGCAGTAATTGGCTAACTGTTAAATGAATGATACTGACATCAGTGGTTTGGAAATGGTGCTCCGGGTAGCCCCAGATGTTGGGGTTGAGAGAGGCATGGCTCTCAGAGTTGTAGCGGAAGAGGATCATCAAACCAGTGTGGCTTCCACCTAACCCAGCGCCCTGGCTTCCTCCTCCACCGAGGTGATTCTTGTGTTTTGTTTTGGTTTTGATTTTGGTCTTTTACTTTCCGTAGTTGATCTTCACATATAATTTAATACCACAAAAGGGCTGCCATGTATTTTTTAACTACTATTATATTTTTAAATGCTATACATTTTTAAACACATAGTATAATCACTGTCACCTGTTGTGGTGTTACAAGTTTTTTGGTGGAGGAGCATTTAAGACTGGCTGTAAAGAATGTGTATAGTTAGAAAGTTTCCAGTTTAATGATTTACATAGAAGTTCTACAATACCTCCCTAAGGCCTGGATCATGGTTATGCTGTGGTATCCTGCACAAATTAGGCAAATGGTACAGTGCCACTTGGCCAGAGGCTGCAGTACAAGAAAGTGAGAAGACCAATTTAAAGGGCAACATTGTTGAGAGAAGTCAGATCAAAAGCTATACAGTCATCATTTCATAGGAAGAATCCACAAACATAGATGCAAGAGAGAGATAAAAAATTCAGAGAAGAACAGGAAGTTTTCCAGGCAATGGGCAGAGTTTTGACTGGCCCAGCAAGGAGTCTGTGCAGGTGGGGCAACTGGCCCAGCTGAGGCAAACATCACAGCTAGATAAGCTTCAGAATCAAACAGTGGGAGTACTCGCTTGCTAAGAAACACAAGAATGGCAAAATATGAGGATTGGATCTAAAGGCCCTTCAATCTTGAGTTGAGTAGGTACTCTATAGCCATAGAGGTAAGCAGAAGATGCTTTTGAAGGTACCTGAGAACATTTCTCTTTTCAGCTGACTTCTGAACCTAAAAACTAGGGGACTATCAATTCTGTTGTCATCTAAGGAAGCAGAGACAGAAGTTAAATGCATTTCTCTTAGCACTTACTGCTAATGACAACAGATTTTGTGTGCATTTTCTGCTCAGATAACATTTAATATTTTTCTACATCATATGTTGTTGCTTTAGGTGCCATCGAGGGCATCCAACCCATAGCAACTATATGTACAACAGGTGAAACACTCTTGTCAGTGCTTCTCTGCTATTCATAGGGTTTTCAATTGCTGATTGTTTTTTGAGAGTGGGTTGCTGGGTCCTTTTCCCAAGCCCACAGCACCTGGTGTTCCCAGGCGGTCTCCTACCCAAGTGCTAACCAGGCCCACCCAACCCTGCTTAGCTTCTAGGATCTGATGGGATTGGTGGCCACAGTGGCATGGCTGCAGGCACATCATAAAAATAAGACAAAATAATATACAAAATCATCACAGACATTTCTTTTGGACCACAGAAATCCCCCCCAAAAAATTTATATGTTGAATCCTTAATCCCCAGTGTTGATGGTATTTGGAGATGAGGCCTTTAGAGACAAGTGATGAGGGTGGAACCTTGAAGATGGGATTTTGCCCTAATAAGAGACAAGAGACTTATGTAGCCAGGAAGAGGGTCTTCTCCAGAATCTAGTCATGCTGACACTCTGGTCTTGGATTTCTAGCCTCTAGAAATACATACATATTTGTCATTTAAGCAATCTGGTCTATGGTAATTTGATATAGCAGCCTTGGATGACTAAAACAGCAAGCACGCTTGAGCTGTAAACACAAAAAATAAATAATTTAAGCATATATATGCGTGCTTTATATATAACGTATAATATATAATAACAATATGTAATAATGTTTTACATATTAAAATACAAAAAAGATTTTTTAGCTGAGCACTGTGGCACATACATGGATGGCACATGCTATATACTTTCATCCTATCTCTTCAATTTATATGCTGAGCAAATAATCCCAGAAGCTGGACTTTATGAGGAAGAACGTGGCATCAGGATTGGAGGAAGACCCATTAACAACCTGCATTATGGAGATGACACAACTCTGCTTGCTGGAAGTGAGGAGGATTTAAAACATTTAATGATGAAGATCAAAGATCATAGCCTTCAATATGGATTACGACTAAACATCAACAAAACAAAAATCCTTACAACTGGGTCAGCACGCAACTTCACAATAAATGGAGAAAAGATTGAGGTTGTCCAAGATTTTGCTTTACTTGGCTCTATAATCAACACCCGCAGTAGCAGCAGTCAAGAAATCAAAAGACGCATTGCTGTAGGAAAACCTGTGGCAAAACATCTCTTTGAGTAAATTAAAGATGTCACACTGAAGATGAAGGTGCGTCTGACTCATGCCATGGTATTTTCAGTCACATCATATGGTTGTGAAAGCTGGACATTGAACAGGAGACAGGAAAAGAATTGATGCTTTTGAATTGTGGTGCTGGAGACATCTATTGAATATACTATGGACTGCCAAAAGAACCAACAGATCTGTCCTAGAAGAAGTGCAACCAGAGTGCTCCTTGGAAGCAAGAGTGGCCAGACTGCATTTTACATATTTCGGACATGTAGTCAGGAGAGATCAATCCCTGGACAGAGACATCATGTTTGGGAGAGTTGCAGGTCAATGAAAACAAAGAAAACCCTCCATCAGATGAATTGACACAGTTTCTGCAACAATAGGCTTAAACATAAATAAGATTGTGTACCTGGCACAGAACCAGGAAGTGTTTTGATCTGCTGTACATAGGGCCGCTGAGTGGGACTTGATTCAACAGCACCTAACAACAACATGAGCTCTTTGTGTAACTTCTGAACAAAATTTCTCTTACAGATTAGTTGCCAGATCTTTGGAATATGTTCAAAGCCAGAGACCTCTCGTGGCCAGGAAGAAGATTCAGAGTGAATGCGGAACACAGCCTAGAGTGCACAAGAAGAAATTTTATCTGTCTTGGCGTGGAAACCCACAGAAGAGTCTGAGCCAGGAAGCAGCAGTTCCTAATAGTAACAGCATTAAAAAAAGGGATGAGAATATTATCAAATATAGTGTAAGTGCATAAAATGTAACAATACTTGAAACCAAATAGCAACTTTGTCCTTTAAAAAAGCATTATATTTCTTTCTTGGGAAGCATATGTCTAAAATTATAATAACTCAGTTTGCTTTACATTCTATTCAGAAACATTTTGTTATGAAATTGCCTTACATCAGTCTGGAAAAAATAAGCAGACTTTTGCCAAATATAGACACAAGGATCATAAACTGAAAATAGAAACCAGAAGACAGACTCTCAAAACCTAGGGAATATTGACATTGTATTATAGTTGGCAGTGAAGAACTAGAAATCTGTAGTGATTTACTACCTTTACATAAGAATAAAGAATTAGTTGGAAAAAATATTCAAATAATCAGAACTACTAAGACACTTTTTGGCAATAAGGAAGATTTATTTAATGTTAGAGGGGGTTTTCAGAAAGGAAATAAAATGAGAAACAATAATATCACATATTAACTTTGTTCTTAAACATCCACATTTAATGTATCAACTTTAGCTGTTGTTATATGTCTTGGCAATTCAGTAAAGTTACTGAAATGGAAAATTGAATTTTTTTATTGTTATATTTCCAATTTCTCTACTAGTGGGATAGTTTAATAATAAACCATTGCATATGCTGTCAGTGTTCTCATTAAAACGAGTGGGATATCATTTTTTTTTCTATTCCTACTTATCAGCAACTTTATTTACTAGTGCCTATTAAAGGAGAAGACAAAGCTCAGCTAACAATTTGTGATAGTGCTTTTTGAATAGGCAAATATTATCTATTTCAAAGGCAGAGAGTTTTAAAGCAGGAAGGAGCCCTAAATAGTCTCATATCACATATCTCACATTATAAATGAGGAAACTGAGCCTTCATGAAGTTTAGTAACTGGTCCTAAATCAATAGCTAGTCAATGGCAGAGTAGATGTCCTGCTCCAGACTGTTCTATTATAATCAACCCTCCTAGATCCCAGTGCGCTAGGGTTTATTTAGCTCAGTTGGTAGAATGGCACTCTGCAGTCTCTGAGGCCCTGGGTTTGATCCACAGCACCACAAAAATGGGAGAAGGACCTGCCATCCCATGCCTGAAACAATCTTGAATCCTGAAAAAATCAGCCATTGAAAACCAATAAGAGCTGTTATGAGTAGGATAGGACTCGATGGTACCTAACACACACAACCTAGATTACTAATATTACTTCAGTAATCGCTGCTGAACACAAACTTATACATTCTTATCTGGCAAAAACAAAACAAACAAAAAAAGATAGCCAAAGAGGAGCCTTAAGTCAGCTTTGCCACAAGTACTTACAGTTTGCAAATAGATCAAATTTCACTTATAATCACCCTTAACTAGACATGGCTATTTTCCTATTGGCTTTTATGAATTTGCCTCTAGCTTTTAGATTTTTTAATGTTCTACAAAATGTCTTTGTGTTCACATCAGTCATGTGGAATATCAACTCTCTAGTTTCTAAGACAATATCTTCATAAAGCTGCATTAATTCCTTTGTGGATCTTTACAGAGTAAATCTACTTCTAATCTGGTGTCTGCCATTAATCTGCTCTTATCACTAATTTATTTCCCCTTTAAACAGCAATTTAGGCATCTTTTCCTTGGCACACACTCTACATAAAACATTTCTATGAACCATTAACTCTCCTGAGACAGTGGGCTTGATCAGAAGAGAAGCGAATTAGAACTGAAATACCCAGAAGTTGCTCCAACCCTTAGTTTAATCGCCAATAATCCACGTAACCTCAAACAAATCATTCATCTACTCTGCATCTTTCTTCATTGTGAAAGGAAGAAGGTCAATTTCATGACTCCTAAGATGTAAAACTCTTTGCTTAATAAATTGATCATTTTTAAGCCAACCTTAACAATATTATGCTTGTACCCTTAAATTCCATTTCATTTCCCCCTATACATCTGGCACATATTTCAATTCTAGTGCTGAGACAATTAAATAAACTACAATAAAATGCGATGTCTCCCTTACTACACTCTGAACTCTATAAGAGGTTAACTCATTTTTATGGACTTCATGCCCAGCAGAGTTGATAATCTATAAATGCTTGATATATGGATGGATAGATGGGCAATTGCCACTGCATCATTATAAGAAGAGCTTCAGTGTTTGAGTTTATATTATTTCTGTAAATATCTCAGAGATCATTATCCTGAACCTCATCAGAAGAGCTAGCACTTATTTGTAATTTTACCTGCACACAGCAGAATAGACTTCAATCTTTTGTAGCCTCACTCTTCCTGCCTAGTCTTACTCTTAACCTTCCTTCTTAACCATTAGCTTTTTGAGAACAAGATCTATGTGCCTGATTAACCCCACCATTCCATATCTATTCATTGTGCTTATGCAATCTTCTATCCATTTTAACTGGTTACATGAATTTAAAATAGTGGCCAGATAAAAGAAATGATGTATTTTGTAACCAAGTAAGTATTTTTTCTGGGAATAAATTTTGAAACAAGTTATCTATGTTAAATAATTTCTGACTTCTTACAATTTTACCCTTCATTAATCTGAACATTTCATCCTTAAAAGATCACTCATTTGGCCCAGCACTGTGGTGCACCCTTATTATCCCAGCTCCCTAGGAGGATGAGGCAGAGGCAGCCAGTGCATCTCAGCGAGACCTTGTCTCTTAAAAAAGGACTGAGGGTGCAGCTCAGTAGTAGATCGCTTGTATAACATGTGCAAAGCGCTGGGTTGAACCCTAGTATTACAACAACAACAAAAAAGTCACTCATTCCTTATAACTTTGTTTTTCTTCCCATGTGGTCAATGTATAACTAATGTATCTAACAAGATCTCACCAAGGAGAGGAAGCATGAACAGTCCTTGATACTTCAGCTGTGATTTCAAAACCCAGTAGTAATAGAATTGTATTTTCCATGGTTTCAGTTTATATGAAATATAGTGCTGTGTCATAATCATTACCCTGCCTGCATGCAAATTATCTCTGTGTTGCTTCAATAGATTCTTTGTCAAACGTTAATAGTCCACTACCCTGCATGATATGGAAGAATACCAGAATGTTGACTCCCAGTGGGGATATCTTGCCCTGTTTTGATTTATTATCATGTGATTCCAGGGTATTTTCCTTAGGAAGATGTCTGTTTGTTCTCAGACATGTCCATTTCTCTGGTTGAAGGATGTTTTCTCTACATGCAGTATTCTTTGCAGGCAATAAAAGTTCCTTGATTGCTATCTCATGACTTTCACAATTCCATATTGGCATAAACAATTTATATTAACACATACATAATGTTAATATTTTCTATCTCACTTTTTAAAGAGTCATCACAATTCTAATTATGCTATTAATCCATTGTAATTATACTCATTATTACAAATATGATTTGTTCATGGGGATCTTCATTATTGTAAGCAGTATTTTATATTAGTGTAATAAATGCTACCAATAAACCATAATTGTTAGAAACATCCTTAATGTATTTACTATTTGTTTCATCATGTCCCACATAATGAGCATGGACATATTTATGTCTATATAATCTTCAAAGGACCTGGAAAGAGTAAAAATTATTGCACATTACTAAAAACAATAGCTAAGATTTATTGTGCACTTGCCATGTGCTGATTACTGTGCCAGCATTAAATGTGTTAAGGTAGATTACCTTATTAATGCTTGCAAAGATGGTGTGAGATAGAAGCTTTAATTATCCTCATTATACAGATAAGAAAACTGAGGCTTAGACAGGTAAAATGATTATACAAGTGTTTACAACCAATAGGTGAGAGAGCTAGAAATGGAACTCAGACAGTTTCATTCCATGTTACAGTCTGTTGAGAAGGAGGATGAACCTGTTCATTTTAGAAGTTTCCATGCTTTTTTGTATCTGGATAATTACTTCTCCACTCAAGTTGGTGCAGTATTTTAAAATTCTGTCTTAAAACCAAAAATATGTAGAGTGCGAATTGAAATATGTGCAATAGGAATTACAGGCTATCTAAACTATAATGAATCATTATTACTGGGAAATTAGCAAATAGAGCAAATCAAAGTATGAGCATAATATAAGTATTATGTAATTAACAGCATAGTTTCCTAACTGTGAATTTGCTAGTGTTGACTGATTAATCTTGGAGTTAATAAGCGTATTCACTGTGTACCTTAGCAGCTTTTTTTTTCAGTATGTAAGGTTTAAAGTTTAATTTCTTTTCACAAAGATTAATCAAAGCGTTTCCAGCTGCCAAAAGATAATAAAGCAAAAATGATTAAAAGTAAATTTAACCACAAAGGTTTTGATAGTACTCCATCACATCTCATCCACTTATGAATTGATTTTTGTAAGAAAGCAAATATGTAAAATCTGATACTCATTTTCCTTTATTATTTTCCATTTTCTATAGTCCAATTAGTATATATTCACAAGAATTATGTGCAGAAAGTAGGTAGGAAATTATATTCTCTCTGAAAGTTAAAAGAATCTATGAGTCTTTTAGAAAATGAACCTAATGTATTATCTTAATAAGGATAGCTGACAAAATCAGAAATATTTCTTGGTTTTAATATCTGAAGCTGAAACTATATGAAACCTAACAACTCAAATACTTATTGCTTTTTAATTTATTTTATGAAACTATAAAAGTTTAAATATTTATATTGAGAAACAAATTAACTTCCTTGAAAATATGAAGATTTTACCCAAATAGTCTTTATGCAAAGCAATGCAGTGTGGCCCACTTCAACAGCCACTGTTCAAAACTGTATCAGGGTTTATCATAGTAAAAACCCTGTAAGGTATATTCTACTAACTACAGCTTCAAATAGCTTATCTTTTAGATCATTTTGTTTATTTTTAATTACAAAAATAATGAAACAGGCCTGTTTCACAATGCCTAGATTTAAGACAGGTTAAATATTTCTTAACCTACTTTTATTATACAAAAATCCAAGTGGCATAACAACTCAGTTTTTCACTTAGAATTCTAAATAACCAAGCCTTCTGAAGCACATATTACTAAGTACAATGGCCTCATGACTAGTGATGCCGAGCACCTTTTCATATTAACTGTTGGCCATTTTGTGTCTTTCTTGGAAAAATGCCATTTCTGGTCTTTTGCCCATTTTTATTAATTGAGTGAGTTTTTGTTGGCCTTTTGATTTTTGCTGCTGAGATATATGAGCTCCTTATATATGTTGGATGTTAACTTCTTCGTGAGATATATGATTTGCAAATATTTTCTCTTATCCTGTAGACTGCCTTTTCATTTTATTATTTCTTTTGTTGTGCAGAAACTTTATAGTTTATTGTGGTCCCAGTTGTTCATTCTTATTTTTGTTGCCTGTGTTTTAGGTGCCATGTCCAAAAGATTATTGTCTAGAGCTATGTTAAGGTGTTTTTCCTTTATATTTTTTCCCAGAGGTTTTATAGTTTTAAATCTTACATTTAGGCCTTTAGTCCATTTCAGTTTATTTTTGTGTGTGGTTTAAGATAAAGGTCCAGTTTAATTTCTTTCATATGTGGATATCCAGTTCTCCCAACATCAGTTATTGAAGCAATCGCTCTTTCTTCATTTTTTTTTTTTTTGCTTCCTTGTTGAAGATTAATTAACCATATATGTATGGGGGTATTTCTGTGCTCTCTATTCTGTTCTATTGATTGCTGTGTCTATTTTTATATCAGTAATATATGTTTTGGGAGAAAAGCCCAGCAACCCACTCCCAAAAAACAATCAGCCATTGAAAACCCTATGAATAGCATGAGAAGCACTAACAATACTGTTTCAACTGTTGTACATAGGGTCACTATGAATTGGACACTGACTCAGCAGCACCTAACAACAACAACAATATATGTTTTGATTACTATACCTTTGTAATGTAGTTTGGAATCAGGAAGAATGGAGACTAGCTTTATTCTTCTTTCTCAAAATTGCTTTGGTTATTTGGACTCTTTTAAGATTCCACATGAATAGTTGTTGTTGTTAGGTGCCATCAAGTTGGTATCCGACTCATAGTGACCCTCATAGGGTTTTCAAAGGCTGACTGTTTCAGGATTGCCTTGGGAGTGGATTGCCAGGTACTTCTCCCATTTTTGCTGTGCTGGGAATTGAACTCGGGACCTCAGAGACTGCAGCGCAGTGCTCTACCAACTGAGCTAAATCCCAGCCCGAATAGTAGGAGTCCTTTTTTTAATTTCTATGAAATATGCTATAGGAATTTTGATAAGGATGGCATTGAATCTCTAGATTGCTTATGGTAGTGTGGATATCTTAACAATATTAACTCTTCCAATCCATAAACATGAGCTTTCTCTTAAGTCTTCTTCAGTTTCTTTCATTCATGTGGTACCTGTCAGTGCAAGGTGTTTTATCTCCTTGAGTAAATTTATTCCTATATTTTATTCTGTTTGATGCTATTGTAAATGATATTGCTTTCATTTATGAATAGTTCATTTCTTTTTTGAATACATCATTATTAGACTATATTATTGATATTTATATGCTGATTTTGTATTCTGTAACTTTAATGAATTTACTTATTAGTTCTAAGAGTTTTTAGTTGAGTCTTTTAGAGTTTCCTATATAAGATCTGAATTCTAAACCAAGGGTGGGAGTAAGAACCTATAATCCCAACACTTGGGATGCTGAGGCAGGAGGATCACAAGTTTGAGGCCAGTCTGGGCAACATAATGAGACTCTGTCTCAAAAAAATAAACAAAAAGTCTGAATTCTATATAAGAATGGGTCATCCACAGACGACTTCACTTGTATTTTTCTAATTTGGGTATTTTTACTTCATTTTCTTGTCTAAATGCTCTGAGCAGGATTTCCAGTAATATGTTGAACAAAAGTGGTAAGAGCAGGAACTTTCTTGCCCTCATCTTAGGGGAAAAGCTTTCAGTTTTTCACATTTAAGTATGATATTAGCTATGAGCTTGTCATGTATAGTCTTTGTTATGTTGAGGTACATTCCTTCTATATCTAATTTGTTGAGAATTTTTATCAAAGGGTGTTGAATTCTGTAAAATGCTTTTTCTGCATCTATTGAGATGTTCATATGGTTTTTGTTCTTCACTTTGTTACATTTATTGATTTTTGTATGTTGAAACATTTTTGCATCTCAGGGTTAAATCCTACTTGATCACAGTGTACAACCATCCTAATGTGTTGTTGAATTGAACCTGCTAGTATTTTGTCCAGAGCTGGGATTTAGCTCAGTTGGTAGAGCGCTACTCTGCAATCTCTAAGATCCTGGGTTCCATTTCCAGAACCACAAAAATGGGAGAAGGATGTAACAATCCATTCCCAAGGCAATTTCAAAAAAATCAGCCATTGAAAACCCTATAAGGGTCACTATGAGTCGGACATGACTTGATGGCACCTGACAACAATAACAGTATTTTGTCGAGAATTTTCATATATATTCATCAGGGAAGTTGATCTATAATTTCCTTTTCCTACTGCATCTTTATCTTACTTCTGTATGAGGGTAATGCTGGCCCCCCCACAATATGCAGGAAAATGCAAATCAACACCACAATGAAATGTCATCTCACATGTGTTAGGATAGCTAATTATTGAAAAGACAAAAAATAACAAGTGTTTGGAGTAAATATGGTAAAATGGACTTGAATACTGTTGCTGGAATGTAAATTGGTATAGTCACTATAGAAAACAGTAAAGAGAGTCTTAAAAATGTTAAAATTAGAATTATCATATGGTCCAGCAATCCCATTTCTAGGTATATATCCAAAAGAAATGAAATCAGTATCTCAAAGAGGTAGCCTTGTTCCTATGCATATAGTAGCATTATTCACAATAGCCAATATATGGAAACAACCCAAATGTCCACCAACAGGTTAATGGATAAAAAAGTAATATATATATTATAGTCATATAATATACAATGAAATATTATTCTGCCATAAAAAGGAAATCCTGTCATTTGAAATGTACACGAAACTGAAAGATACTCTGCTAAGTGACAAAAGCCAGATGCAAAAAGAAAAATACTGTATAATCTCATTTATATATTGTTGTGATGTGAACATGAAATATCCCCCATAGGTTCATGTATTAGGGTCTTAGTTCCCAACTGATAGGCTTTTGGGAAATGACTGGACCCTGAGAGCTCTGACCTAATCCATGGATTAATCCCAGATGGATTCATAATATGATGGTATTATTTAGAGATTGTGAAATGTAGAAAGTAGGGCCTAGTTGGATAGGTAGGTCACTGGGGACATGTCATTGGGGGGCAGTATATCCTGCCCTAGCACATTCTTGTATTCACTCTCTATTTCCTGGCTGCCATGATGTAGGTGGCTCCATTCAACTATTTCCTTCCATCATGAAGGACTGAAATTTATAAAAACTCAGAGCAAAGTAAATCTTTCTTTCCTCAGATTGTTTTTCTCAGCTATTTGATCACAGTTAAAAATCTGTGAGAAGTCTGACTAATACATAGGATCAATCATAGCAAGTTTAACTCACAGAAGCAGAGAGTAGAATGGTAGTTGCCAGGGAATTGAGGAGTGAAGTAAATAGGGAATTGTTGGTTAAAGGGTATGAGATTCCAGCTATAAGATGGGTACATTTGGGGGACCTAACATATACCATTGTAACTATAATTAATAACATGATATTTTACACTTGAAACTTTCTAGGATAGTAGATCTTTTTAAAAAAGATAATTGTGGTGTAATGGATGTGTTAATTAATTGTGGTAATCATTTCATCATATATATATCAAATTATCACATTGTGCATCTTAAATATATAAAATTTTTGCTTACCAATTTTACTTTAACAAAGCTGGAGGAAAAAGAATAGGGTTAGGGTATAGTATGCATGAGACTCTGGTTTCAATCCCCAGCAATTAAAAATGAAGAAGAAAGTGCACATATTTTTCATTACCATGATCTATACCATTAGGAAACATTCGATAAATAATTAACCTTAGGAAAAACCATATGCTCTAAGGAAATTGTAGATAATTGACTTGTTAAATAATTTATTAAAATTAGCCATTGGTCATATTGTAATCCATTTGCTCGTAGTTGAAGAGATTGGGTGAAGTAATAATGCTCACAACACAAAATTTTATGTGCAAAATTCTTCAGACCAAGGCAAACGAGTAAAATAAAGAAAATGTCAATATTCTAATTATTTTATACCTAATATTAAGTCCAATGATGAATCACATAAAATTATTCTTTCATAAGTTCAAAAAATGGCTAAATATCAGTAATTTCATCAGATTCAACCTAATCATTTGGCTAGTCTTTTTATGATGTAGTTTGGGTTCAGGGTAACTTCACAAAATCTACTACAGTAAATTATGCAATAACTTAAATCTCCTACAAAAGTAAGGACTGGGATTTAGCTCAGTTGGTAGAATGCTGTGCTGCAGTCTCTGAGGTCCCACGTTCAATTCCCAGCACCGCAAAAATGGGAGAAGGACCTGGCAATCCACTCCCAAGGCAATCCCGAAACAGTCTGCCATTGAAAACCCTATGAAGGTCGCTATGAGTCGGATACCGACTCGACAGCACCTAACAACAACAACAAAAGTAAAGATGTCACATTGAATACCAAGGTGCATCTGACTCACACCATGTTATTTTCAGTCACATCATATGGTTGTGAAAGCTGGACATTGAACAAGGGAGACAGAAAAAGAATTGATGCTTTTGAATTATGGTGCTGGAGACATCTATTGAAAATACCATGGACTGCCAAAAGAACCAACAGATCTGTCCTAGAAGAAGTGCAACCAGAGTGCTCCTTAGAAGCAAGAATGGCCAGACTGCGTCTTACATATTTCTTACATGTAGTCAGGAGAGATCAAACCCTGGAGAAAGACATCATGTTTGGGAGAGTGGCAGGTCAACAAAAAGGAAAACCCTCTACCAGATGGATTGACACAGTGTCTGCAACAATGGGCTTAAGCATAAATAAGATCGTGTGCCTGGCACAGAACCAGGAAGTGTTTTGATCTGCTGTACATAGGGTCGCTATGAGTCAGGCTTGACTCAATGGCACCTAACAACTGCAACTCTTTTGGAAGCCATTGCCAAGGAGGAAAAGTTAAACGAATTAGCAAAGAACCAGTTTTCTGAAAAAAGCAGAAGAATGTAAGGTCAAATTAGAAAAACATACTTGGCTTCATCACATCTACCACGAGAATGTACCTTATTTGGAGAAATTCTTGACTAATCCTTCAGTTGTCAGTTATTCTCCAGTAAGCAATAGCCTACTTTTACTGGTTATAAATTCATGGAATTCCGAATCCCCTTTTGGATAATTTTGAACTCTGAGATAAATCATTTGCCCAAAAAGTGAATTTCAGGAAATGATAGACTAGTTTACACTAATATCAGATTCTTCACCCCTATGACTTATAAAAATAAAATCTCACTTCCAAATGCACGTGGGAATTCTGACTAATGAAATGTAAGCAGGAATAATGGGAATCACTTCTCAGAGCTGAAGAGACCCTGATAGTTCCCTTTCCCCACTGTAACAACCAAGGAGGTCTTGAATTGAGATTACAGAGTCACAAAATGGAAAGAGTCCAGATTGCCATGTCACCTCATGGAGGGTCACTGCCAAGAAGAGGCACTTAAACCTACCCAGTCTTTGCATGAGAAAAATAGGAACTTTTATTGTGTTAAGGCACTGAGAGTTTGAAGTTACTACCTTACCTATCCTAATGACTACTATCTTCAAAAACACAAGGCCAAAACAACTGTTTATCGCTCAGGTACTTTGTTTAGCGTGTTACTACTAGGATATTTTTTAAAATACACACACAAAAAGTATTGAATGAAAAGAGTCTAAATTGACATAAGGAATTAGAATATGATTTTCTTTTTATCTCTCCAAATTTTCTGTACTTTGGAGATCTTTTGGAAAATAAAAACACCACCCTCAACACTTAAATTCTTTCCAGAAAATATTTAATTATATGGGTTTGGGGTTTGGGTTTTAGTTGCTTGTTTTGGCTTTAAGGAAAAGTTATTTTATGTTTGAAGATGAAAATTTGCAACCAAACCTGAGATTTGAAGTTTAAGGCCCTTGGTCCTGTTTTCTTAAACATGCCTAGAGAGGATTGAATTAAAACCTTTGGAAGCCCAGGTATCTGAGTTATTTTATTCAGCCCTGACCCCTGCCCCACTGTCCATATGTAATTCAATATGGCAAAGCAAAGTCATAAATACATGTAAGTAATTCTAGCAAAGTTTTTATTTTTCTCAATAACTACAATGATCATTCTCTTTCTAACTCTTTAAACTATCTTAGATCAAATTGCTTTCAAAGAGGTTTTTCTCCCCATTATTTCCTAGTGCTCTAAGTACTGTGACTATATTAACCTAGAATGTATTTTGGACATGTAGTAAGGGGAACCAATCCTTGGAGAAGGACATCATGTTTGGGAGAGTGGCAGGTCAACAACAACAAAAAAAAGGAAAACCCTCAACTAGATGAATTGACATTGTGTCTGCAACAATGGGCTTAGAGATAAATAAGAACATGTGCCTAGTACAAAATTGGAGAGTGCTTCGTTCTGCTGTACACAGGGTTGCTATGAGTTGGACCCAACTCAGCAGCACTAACAACTGCCACCAAGTGATCAAATCACATTTATCTAGTCTTCAAATATTAGAATGAAATTGAGAAGAATAATGCACACAAAAGAGGAAGCTTTATAACATAGAATAATCACACTAAGCTATATATGATATCTAAAATAGTTGCAAGAATTAACCAACAAACAAATGTAAGTTTTAGGTAAAAAGTCAATTAGTTTCTAGCCTTGCTTCTGGGTGTTTAAGCCAAATAGGGTTACCCATGTGCAACCTTGCCAGTAGAAATGGGCTCATGGCATTCTGATTCCACTAGCAGCAAAAGTCTTCAGCCCTCTCTATTTGCTTCCTTGCTTCCTGCTCTCCTTTGTTGTACCCAATTCCAAATGTTAAATGTTTGCACCTTTGAATATGACCCAATGAATTTGCCTCCTGGTTTACAATCACTGGCATTCCTCCAGAATTCCAAATGGATTGGGCTTGTTGTCCACCCCATTCCTTTTCTGTTTTGAGGGTGAACTATAATGGCTACTATTTAGTGAGCAATTGCTATAGGTTTGGTATACATCACCTCAACTAATACCCATGACAACCCTAAATGATAAGCATTTCTATTACCTACCTTGTAGGGATTGAGGCAGCCAAGAAACTTGGGAAAAAATGGCAAGAGCATGGCATTTGATCACAGATCAAATTCTAGACTTTCAACAGCTACTTATACCATCATTACATGCATATTTCACTCAAAATATGTTTACTGAGGACCTACTAGGTTCTAACACTTGTGTTAAGTAATGATTGCACAGATGTGAGCAATATAGACTGGTACTCTTATCTCCCATCCATTGCATTCTAATGGTGATCACATCATAAACTTGTCAACAAACAAATAATATCACTTTCAAAGATGGTAAGAGCTATGAAGAAAATAGATTAAAGCGATGATAAAGACTAGAGGGGAAATGACAGTAAGATGGGTAGTGAGGACAAGAACATTGGGAAGAAGCCAGTCATTTGACAGTCAGGGCTCTGAACATTCCAGACTGAGTTCCAAGCTGCATGGCCAGAAACGAGCATCTGTTGTCAAGACTTAGAAATTTGTCTGGTGTCACTGAGTTTAGTAACCTGGGAAGATCTGCAGAAGAGGTAAGAAAGGTAGACACAGCCGTCCCTACATTCCCTGTTGCCCATGTTAAGAAAGTTAATTCTTGGTGTAGTAGAGCCATATTCTGAGGAAGGAACTGGCATGGTGATAACATGATTTTTTAAAGCACAAAAAACGTTTCGTTTTTCATATTGAAGATGGAGAGAGGGGCTAGAAAGATAAGTTAAGTACAAAAGGCCAAAGTACAAAAAGCTCAAACACATACAAATTTTCCTGACCCCTCAGGAATAAGTTTATCCCTGAAAATAATAGAGTGCATGGGAGATGAAGGATCAGATTTTAACTTACCCCTTCTCACTGATACTTCACAGATGTCATCCCTTCAGGCTTGGGATATCTTCCTAAGGTCAAAATCTCCCTCATATTAATACTCTAATGTTAAAGTTTTACAATTTCAAGTAAGCCCTGCAGTAAATTTTAGGCTCTGCAGTTTCTCCTCACAAAACATATTATGGGTGGAAAATGAGTGCATTACTACCATAAAATAATGTAGTAGGTACTGTGTATTGAGAAAGCAAAACAGATAGAATCTTTATAAGCAAAGACTTGTCTTCACTTATGGAAGAAAAAAGATGGTGCCCATATGTAGAAAGTCCATCTGGACAGACTTCATAGAGAGAGCATTTTACCACCGGATGTTTTCTTTTGTAATAAAACCCAGAAGGCATACTTCTGTAAAAATACAAATTTATCAAACTCTGAGACTTTGTTAATAAGAAAATGAAATGAATCTTTTGCACAATGCACGTAAATTTGGTTCTAGAATTTACAAGCCACACTTGTAGGAACTACAAATAAATTTCCAAATTCCTTCTGACTACATTCTACAACAGCTGCCAAGATTAGGAAGGGAAAAAGTATCAAAGTTAGAGAGATAAGACTAAAGGCAAATCTCAACAATTTTTCCCTCTAATCCATGGCATAAAATCTGATGTCTACTACTTTGTCAGGAATATCACAAAGGACGTAACCAACAAGCTTGAAATCTGAAATCTAGAGCCAGAAATTTAAATGCAGAAGGGAAACACAGGAACTAAGGTGACTTCCAGAATAAATATGAGTGTCCTAGAAGTAACAAGGAAAATATTCCATGTATTTTAACAACTAAACTGCAGGGTAACTGCATGCCCCTGGGAAAAAGAAAATCTTGATTTTCTCATAAAAGAATAAAGAACACACACATTTCAAGAACCATAAAAGCTGTAAGTATGGAAAGGCCATCTGGACAACAAGATTATCTCTACAATACTCTCTTCACTATTTTATTTGGTCCTATTTTAAGTACCTCAGGAAATTAGGTTTCCAACACTTCCCTGGAAATTTTTCTATGAGACCATTTGACATTATTGCTAAGTAGTAACCAAAAATCCCCACCAACTAGTTTAAACTATTCTGCCTGTCTATGTCTTACTGATATTTTTATTACCATTTTTTTCATTAGGATCATCTTACCAAAATAATATTATTGAAGGTTCAGTTTCTTATTGGGAAAACAGTAGCTGGCAGTGGCTTAGTGGAGTGTTAATTTCTGAAAAAATCCCAAGGATAGGTATAAAATAATCTACAAGGTCTCTTTTTACCCTTTATTAATAGCAGAGTAAGCAAATATGTAGGAGAAATCCCCCTTTCTTCCTGGGCACTATCAGGAAAATTAGAGCACCTCAGGCTGCCTGACACACACACACACACACATACACACACACACACACACATATATATATGTGTGTGTGTGTGTGTGTGTGTGTGTATATATATATATATATATATATATATATATATGCACAATGAGGCATAGTCAAAGGTGTTGGACATTCTTTAACTCTTACTCACGAGAAAAATAACATTCTTGCCAAGCTCGCTCTGAGGCAGCCTACTGCAGAAGGTGTGGTATCTGCTCTCAGGTCAGCCAGCTTCCAGTGGTTTGATGATGGGCAAGCCCCTTGGCATCTCTGCACCTGAGCTTCTTCAGTCACACAACAAACTGTAGCTAAGTTTCCCTTCAACCCCAACATTTTATGATGTCATGATATTTATCTAAGAAACCAGACCCAGACAGTTCTTCAACTAAAGAGAACGGTGATATCAATCGTGACACAGTCAATGTGTGTGGATTAACATGTTAGCTTTTAGAGAAGGATAAGTTTTTTGAGAGCTTGAAAAAATTGAGTCTAACTTTTTATTTTCACATGTGAGAGAGCTTTAACAGTGAGAAGAATGTGATCATGTTTTAATATCACTTCAAACTCCTGTTTCTATGAGTACATTCCATTGTAAGGTAAACATGAACTCGTTTAAAGAAGTTGAGTGAATATAAAGTCATAGTATGATAATCTGTAGTAACTCAAAACTGGAATAACAGGGTAACAACAATAGGCTAAATAGCCCTAAATAGGCTCCAAACTTCTTTTGTTTGGCAAATTAAATCTCCTCTGGCAAATGTCATGGTAAATTAACAGTCTCTTCTGCAATTCCCTTGAAATTGGGGAATGATCAAAAGGTAGGAGATGGAAGAAAGAAATAGAGATGTACTGGATAATCCACATCCTGAATGGATATTCTGTGATTACGAAATTGAATTTATTTACTTATTCTTCTCTTTCAGGAGGGTGTTGTGTTCTAATAAATCATTTTCATCCCTGTGCATATAAATCAGCAATTTCCAACTTTTCTGATAAGATACTCCATCAGTTAAAAATATTCACTATAAGCCGGGTGCAGTGGTGCATGCCTGTAATCCCAGTGGCTCGGGAGGCAGAGGCAGGAGGATCACAAGTTCGAGACCAGAGATAGTCTGTGTAATTTAGTGAGACCTTGTCTCAAAAAGTAAAAAACTGGGCTGGGGATGCAGCTCAGTGGTCCAGCACTTGCAGAGCATGCAAGTACAAGGCCCTGGGTTCAACCCCCAGTACCACAAAAAAAAAAAAAAAAAAAAAAAAAAAAAAATTCACTATACATCCTCAATATGTATTGGTTTATTAATTCATTAACCAATTTTCTTATTACATAAACCATTGTACATTATAAAACATATACACAAATAGAATTGTTTAAAAATGTAATGATGGGATTAATCATATTTGTTAGTCTCTTGCTTTCTCATAATGCTTCACAGTATCATTAGTATATCTTAAAGTATAATATGGGCTGGGATTTAGCTCAGTTGGTAGAGCGCTGTGCTGCAGTCTCTGAGGTCCCGAGTTCAATTCCAAGCACCGTAAAAATGGGAGAAGGACCTGGCAATCCATTCCCAAGGGAACCCCTAAATAGTCAGCCATTGAAAACCCTATGAGGGTCGCTATGAGTCAGATACCGACACGACGGCACCTAACAACAACAACAACAAAAGTATAACATATACTCAAGGCAAGGCTCATTGCCTTAAGTATAATAAAAACTTAATAAAAAAGATATCTAGATCCATATTTCAAGTATCCTCTTATTTCAATGGGAAGGAGAAGTTGGCTTCTTATAAAACCAAATCATCAACACTGCTAACTCCCAGTATGGCTCAGAATACAGAAAGAAACCTATCAATTCCACCAATTTTCTGTTGCTGCTTATGCTTGTAATATTAGTGTTAGCTTCTTCACCAAAATCCTTTTAAACCATCTTTCTGTTTTGCGATTTCTAGTGTGATTAAATCTGAGAAATAGAATTTTTAATTCCTTAGGTGAACACACATACATCAATAAATTGCAACATGATGGAAATGAAAGACATGAAGGGACCACATGTTAGCCTCAACCCCACCCCATGGACCTCCCACTACTTCCTCAGCACACCTGTGAAAGGAGAACAAAAGACCAGTTGTCCCAGTGGCAAGTGAGGGTGCCAGTGTCAATGTGCATGTTGCATATTTGCAAAAAGCTTTACTTTTTAATAAAAATATAATTGGAAGCTCTGATATTTGTTCCTCACATCCTACTTTGCAGGTCAAGAGTATAAACCCTGGTTGTAGATATCTGAAGCTGTTATTTGCAAGATCTGATCTTTTGCTGGAACCTCAGAGGTTTGTGCTAGACACACAGGCACATAGGAATCCTTTAGTGTGACCACTAGGGAATGTTTATAGAGCTTAGAAGATGAGCTCTCAGTGAAAATAGTTTTCCCCCTCCCATCATGGCAATTGGATCATTCTTTCTCCCTTGAACATCAACATTTATGATTTCAGAAAACAACAAAAATTATAAAAGGCATTTGTTCATTTGAACATGTATTTTATTCTCAGGTAAATATAAGATTAATCTTAAAGTCTTAATTATTCTGAGAGATGTTTCAAAGTGTTGTTTGTTGGTTAAAGGGTACACCATTACGTCATTTGGTTGCACTAGTGATTTTGAAATGATTACTGATACCATGTAATTATAGATTGTATCTGAGCTCGCTTTCTTTCTCTCTCTTTCTTTCTTTCTATCTTTTTTCCTTTTTATGCAGTACTAGGGGGTTGAACCCAGGGCCTCACACATGCAAGTGTTCTTCCACTGAGCTGCACCCCCAGCGCATTTTTTATTTTTTATCTTGAGACATGGTCTCGCTAAGTGACACAGGCTGCCTCTAGCCTCCAACTTGCTATCCTCCTGCCTCAGCCTCCTGAGTCACTGGGATTATAGGGATGTGCCACTGAGTCTGGCTTGTTTCTTTTATGTTGTAATTTGTCTTGATCTGCCTGGACTGCCATAATAAAATACCATAAACTGGGTGAGTGACTTACCCCACAGAAATGTATTTCTCACAGTTCTGAAAGCTAAGAAGTCCAAGATCAAGGTGCCAGCCACTTTGATTCCTGGTGACAACTCACTTCCTGGCTTGTAGGTGGACTCCTTTTATTTGTCTTCTCACAGAGCCTTTCTGCAGTGGAGAGCAACAGAATTCTCTGATGCCTCTTCTCACAACTACATTAATACTATTGGATCAGGGTTCTACCTTTATGATCTCATTTAAATACGTTTATAAAGACCCTTTCTCCAACACAGCCATATGTAGGGGTTAGGGCTTCAACACAGGAATATTGTAGGCACACACATATGTGCCTACATACAAAGTCTGTAACATAGCTTTATACAGTTTCAACAAATATGTGAGTGCCCTCTCCATAATTAGCACCACAACAAAGTTGTTATTCTCATTCTAAAGGGAAATAGCCAGTACTGAGTCTGTGTATATGTGCATAGGTGTGTGTGTATGCCCATATATGAGGATGCATGTGTGTATTTAAAGGAAAACTAAAGTGAGTTAGGGCAACACAATGTGAGGGTGGCTATTTCAGGATGGGTGGTCAGGGACCACTTCTCTGACAGAACATGGGAATACATACTGATGTCACTAAGGAACAAGGCTCTAAAATTTAGAAAGTCTTGGCTCAAAGGCCAAAAACAGGAATATGAGGGTTGAAAAGCCCCAGAAAAGTCAGAGAGGCTATGGCAGGGTGTGGGGGGGAGTAAAGGATGGAAAAGGAGATAAGCAAGGTGAGGTGGCAAGCAAGTAAGGCCTTGGAGGCCAAGGTCAAGTTTGTATTATATTCCAAAAACAATGGGAAGCCTTTGGGTATTTTTTAGAGCACTGGACTGACATGAGTTAATAGGTATACATTCAAACGGTCACTCTAAATGTGATAGATAGATAGATACATACGTACGTACGTACATACATACATACATACATACATACATACCAGACCCTGGGGAAAGACCAAGATCAGGAAGACAAGCATAGGGCCTTTCCCACAAATCCAAGTGAGCAATGTCAGAAAAGTGGTAGTGTTAGAGGCTGGATTTGGAACACCTTCTGAAAATGGAGCCATCAGGATTTCCTAATGGATTGGATATGGGCGATGAAAGGAAGGACTACAACAACAAAAATATTTGCAGGCTTGAAATAATTTTGAAGTTCAAATCAAAAGAGGAATCTAAAAATCAAGCCACTTGGAGTGTGGCCTTTCTCTCCTAGGACTCCATACTTATGCATACAACTTTTCACGAGTGCCACCAAATAGCTCTGCACTTGCCTTAAAATTTAGTAGCTTTCTCTGCGTTGTTAGAAGGTGAGCTCCTGGAGGGCAGGCCATGATCTCTCTGGTTCACCCTTATACTACCAAGAGTTGTTGGTCTCCTATATTCTCAGGCGTTTAGTTAACACATTCATCTGTCAATAGGATTTTACCCTAATCAGGGTAAAATACAACCATATTACACATCTAATGTAGTTAATAAGTCCTAAAAATTTACTACTGCTGCTAAAAATAATAGAGAACACTAGGCCATCATTATTCAAGCCCAGGTGAAATGGTAAAACTGAAGACCAAGGTCAATAGATGATTTTCGAATCTTATTTTCAATGATCGCAGACTGTCTCTCTCATAAACTTTTATACTAGCTATTAAAAGCTCTTTAAATTGATTTTGTTACATCTTATTTTCACCTCTCCTTCACATCTCAGGAGAAATGAAAAAAGTATGAAAAGATCAAGAGTTCTGGAAATGGGCATGTGCACGGTAGTGATGGCCTACATAATTTTGGTCACTGGGCTCTCGGAATTAATCAGAGTTGACCATACTTAGAACTTGATGCACAGCAAATGTATAAATGTGCTCGATTCTAATATTAATTTATTTGAAAATTAAATTCCTTAGACTGTTTCGCTGAAATGTCACTAGGCTGCGACTTTGCAAGGCAAAGACACAGAAGGTTGCAGTAGTGACGGACAGTCCTTGTGTGAACTACAGAAGAGGACACCAAGTGAGGAGCGGTTGGCTGTGTCAGCACAGCCTGCGGGTGCAATCGATTGAGTTTCCACCTCTTCACTAGAGAGCACCCCTTCAAGATAAGGTTGACCCCTCACACTGCCAGAGCCTTTTCCCAGACTTGGCCTCCATTTGTAGAAGGAGTTACCCGCAGCCTGGCGCTGCCTAGAGTCCTGGAGGTGGGTCATGGAGACGCCGAAGTGGGGAGCGGCCCTCCGGCCTATGCCAAGAAAGGCGAAGTCAGGAGCACTCGCGCGAACCGGGGCCAAGCTAGGGGCCCGGAGGGTACTAGGGAGATGTGGGAGGGGCGGCGGGGAGGAGGGGCGGGGCCCAGGGCTCCGGGACCCGCCCGGACTCCAGGCCCCGCCCAGACGGCTCCCAGCAGGCGGAGAGGGAGGGGCCGCAACCCCCGCCCCGCAGGCGGTGATAGCCAGAGCGGGCGTGAGGTAGTGAAACGTGTCTGGAGCTGGGGTGGCCGAGCTGAAGAGGGCAGCATCGGCTGGGTGGGGTCGGCCACTCGTCCAGTGCTTTACAAAGCCGGCGAGCCAGCCTCAGCCGCCTGGCCAACTGTGACGCGCCGCCGGGCGCCTCCCGAGTCTCCAGGTATCAAGGGCGCTGGCTGGGGCGGGGCAGGGCGGGGCGGGAGGGGGCGGGGCGGGGCCGTGCCTGGGTGGGCGTGGCTATAGGGTCTCTGCCCACCTCTTGACAACCTCCGGGATCCGAGGGCTTAGATTTAGAGCATCCCTTTGCACGCGGTGAAAGGAGGTGACCTGGTTTCCTCATCTTTCCCTCCTGACTGACAAAGCACGGGGCAGCAGAGGGGGCTTTGAACACTGGGTGTTTTCTGAGCCGTGCTTCCTAACCATCACCCAGCACAGATGCAGGCACTCGCGCGCGCGCGCGCGCACACACACACACACACACACACACACACACACACACACGCACACACACACGCCCTCAGGCGGAGGCGGGTGGCCGGAGAGATTAGAGGGATAAAGTCAGTGTCAGTCGGAGGAGATAAGAATCTGGACAGGACGTGTCCACACTGGGGTCTGCTGAAAATAGACGCAGCATCTGCGGCTCCTCACGTCTGGCCCTCAGGTGATGCGGGATTGATTTTTCTTGGTCTGTTAGCTCGGACAGCCCCAGGCTCTAAAAAGGTCTGGGTCAAGAATTACACTTTGATTCATTGAGGCTTTCTTTGCCTGTCAATACCTTCTGTTGGTAGGAGGAGGGGTAAGTTGCAGGACTCATAAAAAATTTGAAGTGATATTTTAGGGAACTTTTTTGAACTTGTGAGTTTTCAAAAGCAGAAAATATAAACTCTCTTAATTTGAATTAGGTTTCATTTTTCAAGATACGCTTTGAAAGGATTAATAATGGCTGATGTCACTGAGTAATGAACCCAGCAGATGTGACGTTGTTAGAATTTAAAACTAAGTTTACTGTATACTTTTAACAAAATTTACTGCTTCCTTGTGTACCTTTTCCTGTGCTGTGTTATTGGGAGATATGTGTGTTGGGGAAACTTGTCACATTACCTTGCAGGTGGTGAGGTCTCCCCCTAGTGTTACACCTGACCCGTGACATAACCCAATGTATTGCTTTTTTATTCTCCGTATTTCAGGTATGTGCAGCGCCCCCTTCCCAGACCTCTAGCCTTAGTCTTTGGAGAAAAGAAAAAGACAGGCACATTTGGGAGCAAGGAGAAATGATGTAGTTTCCCCTTCCCATTAAAGTTTTCACGTATTGGCAATTTAAAACCCAAAGCATTGTTTACCACCTGTCAGACTCACTCAGAAGTGTAGGGATTAACTAACAAAAGATTTGTAATATGCTTCCTGAATCTAAAATTCCATAAATATGCTAAATAGTAATAATCTACCCATTGTTAAATTTATGTAGCTGCTTCTGTCATGCATACAAGATGATTCAGCTGCATATTTCCTGTCAATTAAACAATAAGTTTGGAGTAAAATAATGAGTTCAATTCACATCCTATGAAACTTTGTAATAAAATTTCTCCTATAAGGCAGCATCGGTAGAGAATGATAAAGTAAGCAGCATTTCAAAAAGCTATATGTGGAATGGCAGTTACCTTATGGCTGGGGGAAAAGGGACCTAGTGAACTTCTGAAACTAAGAAATATTCAGCCTTGATTCCTGTGTGCCTAAACCATAAACATTGCCTTGCATTTGGGATGAGCCTACAGGGAAGGCATGCAGGTTTGTGGGACAGGCTAATAGCTGTCCAATTTAATCCATGAAATATGCCTCTTGGTATTTTAAGGCTGAAGTTCAGTCTGTGGTTTTGTTCATAGACAGTGAAGAAAATCTTAATAGTTACTTGGATAAATTATTCATTTTTCAATAGCATAGGCTTATTTTTTAAACATCCTAATACCAACTATTATTTTAATATCCTGTCGATAATTGTCTTGTTCTCATTTTGTTAAGTGACACGTTAACATAGCATTTTTCTCTTAGCATGTTTTTAATATTAAAGTGTGTCATTCTTCTTTTTACTTGTATCCAAAATAAAACCTGTTTTGTATATTGTGATTTTAAGTATAAATATTGATGCAAGAATCATCTTTTCTTTTTTATGAAGACAACTCCAGATTCATCACTTGCAGATTAAGCTGTGAATGAAACTATGAAGTTGAGGATGTTTTCTGGTTGGCACTGTCTGAGTAGCCTTTTCTCTCGTTTCCTCCACTCAGGTTTCTCAGATGGATGCCTGCTAACTAAGCCCCAGCCCAGTGTTCCAGAATGTCCTCTCTGCTGCCCTCCTCCTTTAATCAAATCGTACTTTGTCCACACTTTCCAACAGCAAGGGCACTAGGTGAAAAATAAAAGGGCTTGTGTTTATTGGGGAGCTGTGCCACATTATCTCACTAAACCTCTGTAACAATCTGGCACTGTAGATGTTGTCTCTGTTTCACACAAAAGAAAACCAAGGCTCAAAAAAAGCTCTCATGCTCAAGCAGGAGCAATGTAGGAGTAAAAGAGCCAGGAATGGAACCAAGGCCATCTGGTACTTCCTGCTGCATTGTAATCTCTGAATAAGAAGAATTCACATTCTGACTGAAGCATGAGCAGGTTCTCCCATTAACTAGCTGGCCATTTGACCTTGGAAGAGCCCATTAAGCCCTCTGGGCCTCTGGTTTCCTTTCTCTAGTTTTGGTTTAATTATCACTCAGAGATGGAAGGGACTGTTCCAGAACTTTGGTTGCCAAGCTCATAAGCTAGTCTTCCCACAGGAGTTTGGAATATGCTCTCCCCTGCCCTTCCCCTTTCCCCACGCTCCTACTGCACTCTCATTTATCTTTTTTTTTTTTTTTCTTCCTTTAGGCCTAAGTAAATCTCACCTCCTCCAAGAGGCTTTTCCTGAGCACCCTTCTGCTATTCTCTATCTCAGGCCTTCATGATCCCTCACAGCACTGATTACAAATGGAGGTTATTTTATTTATATCTCAGTTAACATGTGGTTGGTTAAATTATCTTCTCCCTCATCACTTTCCCCCATCAGAATATAGGCTGCATAAAACCAGACCTCTTTTTGTCTGCCCTTTTCATTATTGTATTCCCAGGGCCCAGTATGGTGACCAATGGCACATAATTGTTGATCAATAAGTATGTTTGAATGAATAATTATCTCTTATAAAGGACATTTAAGAACAGCCAATATATATTGTCCCTTCCTTAGAATAACTACATGAAGTATCATTGATCTTTCACTGTTAGAGAGAGTGAGCCTAAATTATGAATGGAGATCCAAGGGTAGTCATGGAGATGACAGGACAAATGGACACACTGTACGTGGGCCAACCCCTATATTTTACAGCAGAGGACACTGAACCTCAAAAAGATAATAGACACTTTAATAATGAGTTAGTGGTATAAACCAGTTTTATTGATGAGGAAACTGAAGCCCTCAAAAATATAGATCCCAAAGAATATAACCCAAGTTCTCTGACTTCCAGACCACTGTTCCCTTCTACCAAGATGTGGGAAAGCTCGGGGACCACCCAGCCACCAAGAGCAGAAAGCCTTCAAGGATGATACTCTCAGAAATATCGAACAGCTTTAGGTTGCCTTGACCAACCCTGGGTGGTAATATTTGAGCATTCTGCTATGGATAAGTGTAGTCTTTAACTTCTTCCACTCTCTATACACTTCAATGACTCCCTCACCATTGTAAGGATCCATCAAGCAGCCTTTTAATACCTGTCATTAGTTCACCAATTCTCTTTAAATACTTGGAAGCTCCAAATGGGACATTTACAGGGCTGAGTATTTAACAGTAGTGTCATAGATCCACAGTACATTTGAAAGATGATTGATATTTGAACTCCAAAATGTTAGTAGCTCATCCTTAAGAATTAAAATAACTTTTTTCCTCTAACTTAGAGAATGCTTTTTTCTAGAGTATTACATCCATTAAAAAGCAGCTCTTAAACTACAAAGGGCCTAACAATCATCTGGAAGCCTTTTTAAAATATAAATAAAATAAAACTTAGATTGCTTGGAGCCATTCTGTACTGTTCTGAATTAATAGGACTGAGATTGCCCCCAGACGACTGCATTTTTAACAAACACCTTTAGCGATCTCTCAATCAAATTGTCCGAAGACCTCACTTTTTGGTACAATAATAATGTTTGTATCTTTTTAATTTCTCCACATTCCTCCTAAGAGGAGTATTTGAAAAAAATACGTGGAGAAGGGTTCAGTGTGTTTGAACATAGGAAATAGGAGATATGATCAAAATGATTTACTACTTGTAATTGGGATCTGTTTCCTAGTAGCAAAAACCATGTTGTTATGTTTATTGTTAGGTGTTGTCAAGTTGGATCCAATTCATAGCAACCCTGTCTACAACAGAATGAAACACTACTGAACACTGTGCCATGCACATGATCTCTTTTATGTTTGAACCCAGTGTTGCAGCCACTATTTTTCTTCTCATTTTGAGTCCTGCCACATCAGCAAAAGAAGGTCCCAGGGATTTTATTCCATTCCCATCATTAAGGTCAACTCTACTTTGAGGAGGCAACTCTTCCTCAGTCATTTCTTGATGCCTTCCTTCCTGGGGGACTCATTTTTGGGCACTACATTTGACAGTGCTTCTGTGCTATTCATAGGGTTTTCATTGGCTAATTGTTTCAGGAGTGGGTTGCCAGGTCCTTCTCTATAGTCTGTCTTAGTCTGGAAGCTCAGCTGAAACCTGTCCACCATGGACGGCCCTGCAGTTATCTGAAATACTGGTGGTATAGCTTTCAGCATCACAGCAACATGCAAGCCCCCACAGCACAATAAGCTGACATACGTACATATTGTTGTTGTTGTTAGGTGCCATCGAGTCATGTTTGACTCATAGTGACCCTTATAGGTTTTTCAATGGCTGATTGTTTCAGGATTTCCTCGGGAGTGGGTTGCCATGTCCTTCTTCCGTTTTTGTTTTTGGTTTTTTTGTTTTGTTTTGTTTTGTGGTGCTGGGAATCGAACTCGGGACCTCAGAGACTGCAGAGCGGCACTCTACCAACTGAGCTAAATCCCAGCCTACATACATACATACATACATACATACATATATAGGTGTGTGTGCGCGCGCACGCGTGTGTTTGTGTGTGTGTGATAAAATCCTGACACAGCCTCTGGGTTTGATATTGGTCCCAAATGAAAAATGTTCCACAGGGTCTCTATCAGACCACAAAAACAAATCAGTAATTAACAATAAGAGTTGAGGGTTAAGTTTTCTGAGGAAATAATGAATTCCCTTGCCCTTCTGAGGCTTATATTCAGTGTAGTTGAGACATAAAATGAATATCCAGGAAACATTCAGGGACAAGTTTGCAATCAAGTAAAGGATGCCCAGTTAAATGTGAATTTCAAATGCAAAATCATGCTTTAGTATAAGTATGTCTCATACAATTTTTTTTTATTTGCTAACTGTGGAGTGCTAAGTGGTAGTTAAGTTTAAACCAATTAAAGTTCTGGATGTGCTCTTGAGAAAAATATCCAATGGCACATTCCAACACAGCTCTCTCATACCCTCCCATGGGCTCCAGGCTGCTGATGATCTTTTGGGACTCTGAGGTCATCTACAGGGGTAAGCAGCAGGAGCAACCTTTCAGCTTGCCTACTCTAAGCTGGGGAGATCTGGAAGTTTACTTGGAGAAGTGGGATTTGAACTTGGCCTTTAAAAGGAGTAGAATTTAGCTGAATTGTGAGTGGAGGGATATCTGAAGCTTTGAGAGGAGACACCTACCCTTCACCCTTGAGGGCAGTATATGATGCAGAATTTGGAGAAATTGTTGTTGTTGTT